>CM053269.1:20657347-20867347 GCA_028583415.1 Protea cynaroides
GATCAAGAAAAAGTTAAAAAAAATTCAACCCTATTATTTTTTTTTTTTTTTTTTTGCTAATTCCTTTACTTTTCCAAAGGAATATCAGAGAAAAAAACGAAAAAAACTCACCCTTTTTTTCTTTTTCTTCTTCTTCTTCTTCATACCTTCCACGCACCTCTTTCCTTCTCCTAAATCACTATCGATCTATCGAACCTGAGCTCTAATACCACTTGTTAGGATTGGAAGACGCAAACAAGAAGAAAACACAAGAATTAACGTGGTTCAACACCCCATCATGGGATGCCTATGTCCACCAGAGAAAAGATCGACTTTCTTCTATTCCCAAAAATAGTCTACAAATCTCTACTTGACAGGCTTATCTCATCTGTCAGCCTTATAGCGTTCCACAGTGAATTAGGAGAATCCTCTACAGCCCTTACACTCTCTCGTTCCACCTTCGGTTCCATGAGAAATGAGCTTCACAGTGACCTCAGCTCCTCCCAAGAGAATCCCTTTAGACCTTGCCATTTCCTCCAATCCCAATTAGATTTTCATTGGAGAAACCCTTGGTAGCTCCGTAAATCTCCTGGTAAGTAATCCTGTGTGGCCAATACTCCAATACCCAATCTTCCATGGCTTCTCTATTCTTCTGTTTCCTTCATTTCCTCTTAACCAAGAACAAAGCGGTCCTTGCAGTAAAGCCCAGTACAGAAATGCACGCCATGGTAATTTCAGCGATGAACCCTTTGGACGGGAGAAAAGATCTCTTCTTTTGGGGAACAAAAGACTGTAAATTCTGAGTTTCCAGTGCATCACCAATGGATAAATTCGAATTACTGAAGCTCCACGCTAGAATCCTATGGTATTCAATTAGAACTCCTGTAGCAACCGTGAATCGAACATACATTTCATCGAGAAGAACATCAGAGAGATCGAGGGAAGTAGTAATCATCAAAGGTTGTCTAGGACTTTTTGTTCCAGCTCGAGCCATGGTGACATTGAGCTGTGAATCGGAGTAGTCAATCCAGACTTGATAATTGACACTGTTGTTTCAAGGTGAGGTCATTGAATGAATCATCATCCCAATAACCGACAGGTTTTGCAGTGGAGGATCTGACGGAATTGAGGTCGATGTGTCGATGTCGCTAAATTCTCCGGCAATGAGATCCGAGGAGATGACTTCGCACAGGCGGAGATCCAAATCCTTGATCTGATGTTAGGGAGTTGGAATGTGATCTTCTCTCTTTTGGTTTTGCAAGAGATGACTTCGCGCAGGCGGAGGGTTTCAAATGAGATTGCAGCAAATATATAGAAATTCTATTTGAATAAAGGTAAAATAGGTAATTCACCCTTATAAAGAGTTCATTTAGTCATTAAAATAAAATTGGCCTCCCACCATCGGTATCTAATGGAATATTCTTAACGGAGGGTCTATTTCTATTTTAATAGAATTTCTAAAGGACACATTTATCTTTTCTAAAAACTTTTGAAGGCATTTATCCTTGTAGGCATTATAGTTCTGAAAAGAACCACTAACCTACAAGGCGATAATGCCAATAAGCAACTAAAATATTTAATTATAATTAGCCAACCGCAAACACCTGTTTACTTATAGTACACCCAACTTATACATATTTTCCATATATCATATGCGTCAATCATTAATAATTTTTATTTTTTGGGTTATGCAACCATTACTAATCAACATAATATAAAATTAAGGGAAAATATCTACTACATCCCCCATAGTTTATCTTAATCTCATTCATCCGCCATTGTTTGTGATAATATCCTTAACACCCGCTTAAGATACCTAAACCTTGTTTAGATGCTAAAAAGATTTTTTTACCCTCAATACTATTCAATTTCAATTTTATATTTTCTTTTTAAGATTTTTTATTTTCAAAATTACCTTATATTTTCAACTTTTACTTTGTTATTATCACGCATTTTGTTTACCAGTGGAACCAACCAGCGTCTTTTTCTTTTCCTCGTCTTTTTCTTTTCCTAATCTTCTACGACGAGAAAAACTTGTTTTCTTCTCCGACCAACAGAGAAAGGTTTGTGTCTTCTTCACCAAAACTCTTCTATTTCAGTTGGCATACATCCTTTCATTTCTCTACCTAAAAAAAAAAAATCCTTTCATTTCCCTATTTTGTTTTTTCGTTTTTTTATTTTTTTGGGGGCAAACTTTCTCTCATCTCTGACTCAAGAACGATAGTTGCAGACTCAGTTTCAGTTTCAATTTCACTTTCCTCTCATCTTTGAACCTAAGCCTCTACCTTTTGTTACCATGTCTTTTGGTTTTTTCTTAGTGTTTTTCCCATTTGTTTTCTTCTTCTTTCTCTCGATCAGTTAAGGGTTTTGTTTTTTCGTTTTTTGATTTTGGTTTGGTTTCTTTCCAAGCAATGGCTGGTTTGACTCTAATTTATTTGTTTTTTCAATTTTTGGTTTCCAAGCAACTGGCAATTCTCATGGTAGTTTTGATTTTGGTTTAGTTTGTCTTTTGAAAACAATGTTGAATATGTAACAGTAGTTGTGATTGAAGCAATCATGCTGAACTGTAACGTGTGTGACTATTAATTTCTTGATTTAACAGTAGATGTGATTGAACCGGAATATGTTTCATGTAATCTCTTTTAATGTCAATCCATTTTGTGGAAATTTCTGTTCCTTTCTATTTTTCAGTTTAAATGGACAGCAGTAGGATTTTACAGTTTAAATGGACAGAAGTAAGATTTTCAGTTTAAATTTCTGTTCCGCTTCTTCACACTTTGTTTTGTTATTAGTTTTTTCCTTTTATTGGGTATGCAAGTGATTTACAAAGCCCAGCCACGAAGGTTCAACACAGGGGTTGGAGCACACCCCTCTTTTGTACTATCGATCGGCCGGCCCTTTTCGCCTGTTTGGGTCTATTTTTCGTTAATCTTCTGTTTTGTGCTTTAAATTTCTTCTTCTGGCATAGAAATGGTTGGTCTGATGAAAGTCTTGTGACCGAACTAGATTTTGTACTCAGAACACTTGCTTGGCTTGCAATCTCTTCTTACTTGGATTTTACAATTTGCTTCAAATGAGCTGAGGTTTCCATTTCCAATTTGCTTCAAATGAGCTGAGGTTTCCCATCCTAGTAAGAATTTGGTGGGGATTCTAATTCCTACTTTCTTGTTCCTGTCTTGTCATTCACATTGTATTGTATAGTAAACATTTATTCTTACCGATCCAGATTTGGGTTTCCGATGTTGTCTCTGTTCTTGCTGACTTATTCTTCTGTTATGCTGGTGTCTTTGGAAAGGAGATAGTAGACTCCCGTCTTCTGAGCCTCTATTTAACATTAGTAACAATAGAACAAATGGTGTCAAGGAACGGGAACGAACGCTGGTAAAACGGAGATAAAGGGAATAATAGTGAAAACCCTAACTTTCCTTTTACCTTTCGCCAAAATGGTAGAGAAAATGATGAAATCGTGTTTTACTCTTTTTTATTTTCATAATATCTAATATCTAATATGTATTAGAGAAAATAAATTTTTAGGTTTTATATAATTAAAAGAGAAAATGTCTAGGTATAGTTTTGTCATTAATTAAATTAAAATGATGTCACGTCATTGGTTAAGGGACATATCTTAAGGAATGGTCTGATTAAAATACAACGGGTGTGGCAGATATTTTTTTTAAAATTAATTTATCTTTAGAATGCCTTAGTGATAAATTACCAAAATACCCTTCTCAACCGACTATACTTGCTCCATGTGTCAAAGCAAGAGAAAAGGAATTTAATACTAACAACCTAGCTGAGCTGGGGTGTTACAGTGCAAGCACGACAACTACCCTCCTTCCAACTCTGATGACAATTATCACAACAATCTCCAAACCCATGAAACACATGAAAACTTTTGTCAATTGAACAATCTTCCCTTCCATTCTGCAGGGAATCTTTACATTTAATCAAAAAAATTATGCAATAGTAACAATCACAGATGTCCAATATACTCTTGAACTTCTGTTGAGCGAAAACCCTAGCCAACTGGTATTCAACGAACCTGAAACATTGCCAGACTTAAAAAAATCCGACGCTGGAGCTGGAGGCACGAGGCATCCAGTGTACAGAGGCGTGAGGAAGAGGTGCTGAGGAAAAGAGTATCAGAAATCAGGGAACACAGTTTGAAATCCGGAATATGGTTGGGCTCCTTCCTCACTCCTGAGATGGCTGCCAGAGCCTACGATGTCATTGCTTACTGCCTCAAAGGACGTAAAGCTGTGCTTAATTTCCCCTACGAGGCTTACTTCCTCGCCTTCTCCATGTCTACCACTAGGGACATTCAAAGGGCTGTTGTTGCGGCTGCCAAGTGGGCAATATCAGGGAACGAAAAGAACGAGAAACCCATCAGCCATCTCAAGCTTTTGATGAGAATTGAAGTAGGAAACAATAGAGATTTTTTTTTTTTTTTTTATGAGAATTGAAGTGGGAAACAACAGAGATTTTTCTGCAACTGTGAGAGAGAACAAGAGCTCCTAGACAATATGAGAAAAATATCGGGCTTGGGTCCCCAACAGCCATGCAGCCCTTGCAGCCACATCTGGGTCATTGAAGACACATCTATATGTGCAGCCAATGCAATCCAACAGCCCCGATAGGGCTGCATGGCTGCAAAGGATTCAAACCCAAACATATCACACATTTGCACCAAATTCTCTGCCAAATAGGTTTGTGCTCCTTCATTAGTTCCATGGGGTTTGCTTTTTTCCCTCGCAACTCTTGAATGATTTGTCATTGGTTCCATTATTCTTCCTGTTGTTGTCGCTGATCACAATCCCAATCATCTTCTCCCTGCGATTGTCAAAATTCACGTTCGATGAGGAAAAAAATCGTCTATAGCACTCTAGCATAACAGTGCTGAACCTGACCATTGAAAATGCATCGGTCACATGTCCCGATGCACTCAATGATCAAGATCAATACTGCTATACCTACAGACGATAATAGTCCCATTGATGATCTCCCCTAACAAAGAAGATCGTTATAATAATTATAAAAAATAAAAAATAAAAAAAGTCCGAAAGCTCTCTGACAAAAGTAATTGAGTGTAATGTTAAAAGACACATGGTAATGATTGTATTCAATGCATTGTCAACGGAGAGATCCGTGAAATTTATTTACCTCCAAAAAAATGTTTAGACTCCACTACTTCTAGAAATTAAATATGACAATAGGATTTACTTGAAACAGAGGGTGTCAATTTTGAATCAAAACCGAACAAAAGCTGGACGATTAAAAATTGAACCAAACCAAATCATGATTTTGGCTTTACACAACAGTTCAATTGCGATTTAGAACCATTAAACCATCAACTAACCGATTAAATAAAATCAGTAGGAAACTAAGTAAAACCATTTAACTACCCAACTACATGTGTAGTATTTTAAATTAGGGAAGAATCTTCCCCTTTGGGAGTGAATGGTAAAGCACTTTTCCAAGATTCCCGCTCTCATGACTTGAGATCAGGTGACCACGCCTTTTTTATAGGGTTGGTTACTTTATAATTTATCCAATATATTCGATATGGGACTAAAAAGTCTCTCCTGTTAGAGTTAAACCACTCTTTAGCAATAAGAAACCACATATTAATAACTCTATGAACCGATTAATCAAAATTGATAAGAAACCGATAAACCAATTGTTACTGTTCGATTTTGGTTTGAAAAATATGAACCTAATTAATTCGATTTTGATTCTACTATAATAATCTTGAACCAAACCGGTAAACCATTTATGAACCGATTTACACCCTTAAAATAGACAATCATCTACACGCATCATCCTTCCCACATAACACCTGTCAGATACCATTTGACATACAGAAGGAATCTTCGAATGTACACATTACACAAGTTTAGTCATAATAACACAATAACAAAATAAACCTCTTGTTATACACAGTTTGCCTAACTCTGTATCGTGTGAATGGGATATATCCCAATCAATGGGAAGATATCCCTGAACTCAACACCACCACAAAACACCAAAACTGGGAGCTCTTCATAGCCAAATGACCATATAACAAATATCATCCTACTCGATTGCTGATAGTTTGGTAGAGAGACCTAAGCTGTGTGTTCCATTTCTCTATGGCAGCATATTTTTTCATCCCTTTAGACCTGCATGACATATTTTACAAAGCCAGCAAGAAGAAATAAGTATTACATCCAGAGTTTATATGTCAAGGTCACTACGGAAACAAACTGAGAATAAATTGAGAAATACAAGTACTGATTCATCAGGAAGGGAAAGAAAATTTTAAATAAAACTGTAAAAATTAGAGATGATTACCTGTCCCCACGCTCTAACAAACGGTTAACTTGATCAATGTGCCCCTGGATACGGTTATCTAAAATTAGCGAGACCAGCAATTGTTCGACATCTTTCTCTGGCACATTAAGCTCCTATGTACAAAATGACATTTAGTAACCAGCAAAACAATTTAGAACTTAATGCCATATGGCTGTAAGTATAAAAGAGGGGCAACTCATACTGTTGAGACATAGCAATGATTTGGATTTGATGATGACTAACTAGTGTTTGTGTTTGTGTTTGTTGTGAAAGCTACCAAGTATAGCCAAAGCAATGAAGGAGATGTCAATAAGCTCAAGTGCCAAAATGGAAATGGATGAATCCAAAGAGCTTAAGTTGACAAGGACATGAAGTGAAGATCACTTCATGGAGATTGTGTCAAGAGCCCAAACATCAAACGGAACATTCAAGAGGACTTCAAAAAATCAAGCGAAGACCTCAAGCAAGCTTAAGTGACACAAGTCATGAAGTTGCAAACCTTAAATGGAAGATCAAGCACACCCCAACTTCATAGAGCATGAAACATCTTCGACATTCAAGATTGAAGACTCCTTCGAATATGTTCAAAGATTGAAGACTTAGATAGTGTGCTTTAATTGTATAATCTATATATCCTAAGTTGTAAATGACCCATAGTGCTCTAACCCACTAAATCACCTGAAGACCTAAATTGGAAAAATCCTAACATAGGTGGTTTAAAAGAGTAGGCTAGGTTAATTCAACCTTGGAGCAAAGGTTGAACAAACCCATATATCTTTGACTTGGCTATTTGGTAAGCTAAATGGACCCTAATTGGTACATATGGCAATGCATGTCATGAAAGTCAGCTCAATGAGTTGCCCAAATTCCCTTAGGTCAAATTGCCTATTCAATCCAAAACAGCCTAGCCGGATCCAGTCAACCGACAATGGGCTTGACAGTTGACCCCCCGATTGACCTGGGAAGGCAGACAATGCTTACCGAGAAAACCCTGTCATCAGCCGGACAATGTGAACGGTCGACCAGCCTTGCCATATGATGTTTCCCAATCATTGGTTTTCTCAGCATGTTGTTGTCCGGATGATCCAGCCATGTTGCCCGGCCGAACTTAACATGTTCCCAACGGCTAGTTTTTAACGGATATATGTGCAGCAGGATGATCCGGCCATTGTTCCCAGTCAACTGGTCCTGTTCAAAATAGAGCCATTAGACCTTTCAACAGCCATATTTTTGTGTGGTTGGCTATCCTATAAGAGGGATACTTGGGGACATTTTGAGCGACTCTTTGGACCTTATTGAAAACTTCTTACAAGAGTTCCAAGTTGACTTTGAACCTAATTTACAAAATCTTCACAAGTCTATGGAGTGGGTTTGAGTATGGTGGATCAAAGAGGAGCTTCATTTGTACATCTACCTAGATAAGAGGTATGTTTTATTGTGGGCTTTCTAATTTGTATATTTCGCTTCAAGGGCCTTTCTATTCCACTTTAATGGAAGTGATGATGGGATGGGTGTCCCCATCAGTGAATTCAATGGTGTTCACCAGATTGGGTGTGATTGCCACCAAGGAAAAAGCAATCCGCTTAGTTTGAGAGGTGAACCTTAGAAAACCTCTTGGATAAAGTGTCAGCCTGGGAAAACACGAGGTTCGAGTGTGATCCCTGGAAACACTTAGGTTGGTTGTGAACCTAGAAAAAGTGTATGGGGTTTCATCTCTACCCATAAAGAGATTGATAGTGGAATACCAAGCAAGGGCTTGGGAGTAGACATAGAACGAGGGAGCCATTCCAAACCACTATAAATTGCTTTTGTGATTTATCTTGTTCATTTACTAGCTTAGCAATGTATGTTTCTATCTTATCTTGTCTCACACATTGTTCACAACTCAACACCCTTGGACTTATATTCTAAGTTTCTTCCCTTTAATTTAATCACAAGACACTCATAGGATTTGAGTTGGAAGCTTAAGATTTTAATCGGGCCATAATTCTGCCATAGTCTTCCAATGGGATTTTGAGATGGAAACTTAACATGGTATCAGAGCCAATAGTTTGATCTAGGTTTTCAACCAACTTTCTTCTCCTTTTTTCCTTTCCACAACTTTCTCTTTATCGCCGCCACAGCATCTCTCTCTTCATGCCCTTCTGAGTTTCTTTCTCTCTTGATTCTCTCCTTTAAAAGGGCAGCATTAATGAGGTGATCTCTTATGGATCTAGTTGTTGTCCTCTACCTTTACCTCAATTAAAGCATGATCTGACCTTTTTCGACAGTTAATGTCCACGTGTGCGATTGGTTCTTCCCTGTTTGAAGATCGAGTTTCTTTCTCTCTCGATTCTCTCCTTTAAAAGGGCAGCATTAATGAGGTGATCTCTTATGGATCTAGTTGTTGTCCTTTACCTTTAGACCGATTAAAGCATGATCTGACCTTTTTCGACAGTTGATGTCCACGTGTACGATTGGTTCTTCCCTCTTAGAAGATCGAGTTATTCCTTTACATTGAAGGTCGAGTCTTCCCCTACTGAAGATCCACTTTCGCAATTATTGGAGAGCACTTGTCACCGCTCGCAGCTGCAAATCATATATGATTTCTACGATATCACTTACTTTTCGGGTTTTCTTCCAAAACTCTAATATCTCAATTTCAGCCATACCGATCAGCTGATATTTGAAGCGTTGAAGAGTGGGTTGAGATGATTATCCTATCTTTATCATATCGATATCAACTTATCTACCAGAGTCGGTTTAGCTTATCTTGCACAATCAGCGCAGGAGTATTTTGCTTTAGTTTATTTCTTTTCCTTTTGTCCTCTATTGTAACTAGGGCTCTCTTTGGTATGTATTATAGAATTAATTATATAATACACTATGACATATGTAGTTGTTTGGTATGATTTATGGTACTTATTTAAATTTAAAAAAATTGAAATAATCTAAAATCTATAAAGAGGTTAGAAGGTGTTTATCATTATTATGATAAACTATTATTACTTCTATATGTCTAGTGATATTAAACGGCTATTTTGTATGATTCATAATTTATTTTTATAAATAATTTGTAATAAATAACTCATAATCATAAACATAAACTACACCAAAGAGAGCCAAGACTAAAACTCCTAGTTGAGTCCTATTGGGTCTTATTTCTCTAGTAGTACTAGGCCTTAATCTTGTAACAAGTTTGTTCTATTTAATACAATATCATGGAAGGGGAATACTAACTTGTTCCATCGACTTCTTCTCTCCCTCTCTCGGTTCTCTCCATCTTCTTCCTCTTTCTTTACTTTGTAACATGGTATCAAAGGGGTGCCGTTTTGAGAGTCATCTAAAGTGTTTCGCTGTGGTGTGTAGTCATCAATGCTGCATCTTCCTTCTTATTTTCTTTAGTTCCATTTAATGCTTGGCTTTTGCTGCTCGTGTCGTACAGTGAATCGATGTTGAACTGGTATTTGCAATTTGTTCGGTTGGGATCGCTTTCACATTGAGGAGTTCTCTTGGTTCTTTTCCGCTGCTGCTGTTTTGCAGCCATAGCCACTGCTGAAAGATCTTTCCCTGGAAATCAATCGAACCCCTTCAACTACCATGACCTGGTTTCAAACTTTTGGGGAGTTTCGTATGATGTTGGCCATGCGCTTGGCTACCTCCTTTTCAATCATTTAATCTGATTCTTTTATAAGGTGTTTCCTCTATCCACCTCAGGTATCTCTTCGCTGCTTTGTTTTGGCGTAGTATCCTATTGTAAGGTCAACCTTGGTTAAGTCAGAGAGAACTTGATCTCTCTCAGATCATATCCTTTCGGCCTCAACTTCTGGGATCTGAAAACTTACCTGTGGGTGACTAGTATTGCACCGTCTTAGCCCAACAACTTGTCTCTGTCGAGAGAAAACCTACCTACAACCCAATCTGCTCCATGGTTTCCGACCAGATCTGGCCTTCCCTTTACTGCCAGGCTTAATCTCAGCAACTAATTTTCCCATTAATATCTGGATGTTGGGACTGATAATTGTTGGAATCAAAAGGGTTACATGGGGCAGGGTTACATGGGGCCTATTGGGTCTGAATCCCGCTACCGAGGTCTTCGCTGCTGACTCGACCTTCAAAAGATAAAATAGGGCAGGGGAGGTCGGGCCTATGGCCCCGGGTCCTCTCTGATGCTTAAGTCAGGGATCCATGAACAGACAATGAAGTCGGTATCCGAGTCTTCATCTTTTATATTTTTATGGGGTAAGTGAGGGATTCTCAATCCAAGGTGTCAGAGCAGAAATCTCTATAACTTGAAATTATGTCTTAAATGAAGCTTACCTGAAAGTTGGAATTCTTAGGCTATTTATAGTGAATAGTGATCTTTTGCGATGTTGCTTTTGCCCTTAACTTGGGCCAGAATTGACGAAAATGATCTTCAGCTTGTGGTTGGCGCTGATGTGAATAGAAGCATTCCAGGTGTCGCCATCCTATTGGCTGATTGATAAATTTACCAAATAGGGCCATTTATACCTAAAACCTTAGGCTGAAAAGGTGTGTCTTGATTCTTGAGAGAGCACCTTCACCAGCAACCTACCCTATTTCCACCCCCATTGTCTCTATCGTAAGATAACGATAGTTCACACTACATCCCTTCTTCAATTCTTTATTTAATTATATCTTTCATCTTAACAAAAATACCCCAACTTATAACCAAATTTTCTGTTCTATCCTCTCTTTAAACTCTCTTCCAAGAATATCCTTCCACAATAGATCCTATTTTCTATTGTGTCCAACTATCCTTACCCAAAAGCGGCCTTGTTTACTAAAATTACAGTTCTGCTGTTGTCATTTAATCTTTGTAATTTTTTTTTACTTGGTTGGGCTCATAAGAGTGGCCAGAACAGTATTGCCATTCCTTCTTTATTAACTACCCATTGCCCCTTGAACATTGCGGTTAATTACCAAATTGCCACTGTGGTCCATTTCTTCCCTTTCTAAGAGTATGTTTGCCTTTCTAAGATGTCCCAAATAGTTCGACATACCTCATAAATTTGGATCCAACCATCAAATCGACTTCAAATTTGGATATTTTGTTCCTAGTGTTATTCGATATAGTATCCTACAATTTGGTTGGCTATTGGTTATTGGCTGCTAATTGTTGCTACCGGTAGGGGGTGATTGAAGGTTATTTTATTGGGATCTTATTTGTTGTTGCTCATGCATTACATATTTACATCTCCACGTGGAGCATTCCACGTGAGGGGGAATTGGAGCCCACGTATTGCACGTGATGCAACATACTACCCATTGAGGTGATCCCTAATGGATCTAGTTGCTTCAATCAACTTTACCTTGGCTCAAGCATGATCTGCTTTTGTTGAAGATTGGCAGTGCTATGTGATTGGGTTTTTCTCCTTGTTCGAAGATCGAAATATTCCTTCCTATTGAAGGTCGAATCTTCTCCTATTAAGGATCCAAGTTCACAATTACTAGCAGCATTTGTTACTTCCAAGGATTGAAATCAGACCTCTATACCCTGTCTACGATTTGCGATATCAAATATCTCAAGTTTTATCTCTGCAATATCACCTATAGAGAGTTTTTTCTTGTAATATCTACAAGCAAGTTATTTTTGGTGGATGTCGATCTACAATCGATCTCAACTCTTGGACAACATCGATTCTAAAATTGCAAGATCTACATCAGCAAAATCAATAACAATACTTTTTATCAACATCAATTTGGGATTTGCGATACTTCCAGCACTATCGCACCAGCCTTTTTTTCTCAGATTTTTGACAAAACCCTGTCTTATCGACATCTATCTCAACCTGATTTGTTGTGATGTCGGATGCTACTACTACCTCTTTGCTTATATTTGAGCCTACCATCTTTTTGCTCGTGGAATAACCTACTACTACTATCTGCCTTCCTTGGGAAGAACCTATGCTGATTGGTGTTCGTGAGTCAATGTTATATTAAAGGCCAATGTTGCAGTTCATATTTATGCCTATTTTCCCAAACTAGAATTCAAGCTGAAGCATGTTCCAGCTTGAAAGGGAGTCAGTATTAGCTTATCTTGCAGAGTCAGCAATGGACTATTTTGCTTTAGTTTATTTCTTTTCCTTTTGTCCTCCATTGTAACTAGACTAGGACTCCTAGTTAGAGTCCTATTGGGTCTTATTTCCCTAGCAGTACTAGGCCTTTATCTTGTAACAAGTTAGTTCTATTTAATACAATATCATCGAAAGGGAAATACTAACTTCTTCCATTGAATTCTTCTCTCCCTCTCTCGGTTGTCTCCATCTTCTTCTTCTTTCTTTATCTTGTAATGTTGGGAATAATCCCACATTGGTTAAGTATTGAACCTTGGGTACCTTATATACTTGAGAGTCCCTCCACTTACTAGTTCAAACTTTTGAGATGGAAACTTAACATGGTATCAGAGCTTCATGTTCTCCCGTACGGTCACCCAAAAGAGGGACCACATATCACGTGTACTACCACCCAAAAGAGGGGCAACACGTGAGGGGGAGTGCTGGAAATAATCCCACATTGGTTAAGTCTTGAACCATGGGTGCCTTATATCCTTGAGAGTCTCTCCACTTACTAGTTCAAACTTTTGAGATGGAAACTTAATAGAAAATGATATTTTCCTTCTCTTAGCGCAGCCCTCGATCCAGTTTCTCCGCCATCACCGTCTTCAATTGGTTTGATTGAATTGGTTCAGTTATCTGTCTCTTGTTACTATGTCAGAGGTTACTACTACATCTTCAGGTTCTGATGGACAAAATTATCTTGAGTACCTCCCTTTTGCTGCTACTTCCATTAAGTTTAAAAAAACCAATTACTTGATTTGGTCTCGATCAACCTAACTAGCCATTGCAGATCGTGGCTTCACAGGACATCTTACCAGTATGACAAAGAAGCCCTCTGCTGCTGGTTTTACTCAAGATTGTTGGATCTCCTAATGATTCTCTTGAGATGTCATTTCTGCTCAACTCCATGCTACCTACTATTTCCAAAGGTTATCTACTGTTAGACACTGCCACTCAAATTTGGACAGTTGTAAAGGAAACTTATGGTTAGTTAGGGAATGATGCTGAGGTGTATAAATTACGTAAGAAACTTCATGACACCAGATAGAAAAGATATTTATTTCTCAATACTATGTTGAACTCCAAAGTTTATGGCAAGAACTTGATCAATATGCTGATTATCAGCCTACCAGTGCTTCAGACATTGCTACATACCAAAAACTTGTAGACAAGATTCGGCCTCTATGATTTTTCGCCGAATTGAAAATTAAATATGATATGATTCGTGTTCAAGTCCTTAACAGATCTCTTTTCCTTACTTTGGAGCAATCCTATGCTTTGGTCCATACTAAGGAGAGCCACCACTCTACCATGCTTCATACTCCTACTACCGATTGATCGGCTTTACAACCTGTCTCCCATTCCATTCCTACCACTGAAGAACTTCCACGCACTGAAGTGATGCGGGATCCGGATTGAGAAAACCCTATTGGATCCACTAATGGGCCCAACCAAACACTAATGCGGCACCCGGTTTAGACCACAGGGAACCGTAGCATGGGGGGACATCTAATCCTTTTGCCACTGCAAGGCTGGTTAGTCGTACGCAGCAAGAGCAAGGGAACTCCCCAGGTTCTGGAAGGCACATGAGTCTGAATGCTATGTTGAATGTGCAACCGACACTACACTACGTAGGTACCTGTGCAGGTGAGGCGTCGGTTGGCCCTATATAAGCTTTACTCGAACCAATCAGTGGCAACTTTGTAAATAATAAGAAGCTTGTAATAACTTTTAATATCCAAACAGATCCTCAAAACAAAACAAGCATTCTATTTAAATATGTGAGGGCAGTGTGGGTATTAATATAAAAGAAGGATAACTTATGAATAAAGTATTAAAGGAGGGGTAATGTGGGAAAGTAAGGAAATAAAAAATTAAGGGAAATAACCGTGACTTGAGGTTGTCTTCAACCTTGCATTGGAATAGGAGGCGGAAACCAGGTTGGTTTCAAAAGGAGAGATCTTACTCACTTGAAGCCCAATCGAATTAAAACTCCAAGGTATGATTCGTAACCCATCTCTTTCATTTCCAGTTAATACCGAACACAATAATCAAGCACAAAGGAGATTACAATCACCTGAATCAGATCTGGGCGGAGGTTACTATAGCAGCCAAGTTGCAGATTCAATTCCTCTTAGTAGAAGTGATTTATGGGGCCAAGATTCTAGGGTTCCAGTTGCCCTAGAGTAAGGTAGTAAATCTCCAAGTTTTAGCCCAAATGGATTAAGTATAAGAGGACTGCAGCTCAGGTGGTGCGGTTCTGTATTAGGGCCAGCAGCAGGGATGATGAACAGTAACCGAAAATAAAAGAGATGAAGCAGAGGAATAGTTAGAGGAAGAGAGACTAAGAAGGGAGGAAAGGAAGCAACCAAAGAAGAGGATGTTCTAGAACGCAGCTCACGAATCTTCAACGGGTCACGCAAACACCAAAATATTAAACTTTCAATTCATTCTCAACTCTGAAAATAAAGTCTTATTACATGTGCTATTTAAAGGAAATAGTTTCCTGAACTAATTCATATAAGCTTAGTAACTAAATAACATCTTTATGAAATAAAATCTCTAATCAAAATAGAAATAATAAATAAGGAAACATAAAATAAAAACTTTCCTATTCTAAATAATTCTCTCCCAACCCTGTCCAGACCAAAAGGATGGTTTGGATTTAGGTTTGGGTTCGAACCGGTTCAGGTTTGGCTTGGGTAGCCAAATCCGTGTCAGTCCAGCCATGAACATGCTACTACATCAACTCCACACTCCTCAAAAGAACTCGACTCTGTCAAGTCTGGATAAGGACCAAGAAGACCATCAGATGGAACGCATTGGAGGAGAAGCGATTTAGCAACCCTCTTAAGCTTGATAGCAGGAAGGTCTTTCATCGGAACAAGTCACATCTCGAGCCCACCGTACTCGGAGTAGTATTCTCGTAACCATCATGCTGAACCTTCTTGTCAAACATCCAAGGACGGCCAAGGAGAATGTGACAGATCTTCAAGAGTAACACATCACACTGAACAGTGTCGATCAATCTGCCGATAGAATACGTGAGCAAACACCTCTCATGAACCTTAAGATTGGTGTTATTTATCCACCCAACCTTGTAGGGGTGTGGGTGCGGCTCTGTCTTCAAGCCCAATTTATTAACAGCGTTTTCGAAAACCACAATGGTGCAACTGCCACCCTCAATGATCATTGTGCATAGGGAGCCGTTGCATCTTACCATTGTCTGAAAAATATTTCCACAACGCCAATCGTCCTCTTCAGGTATCTGTGTAGCCAAGAGAGAGCGAGGAATTAAAAAAGACTGGTGCAGCTGATCAGTGTCACTGTTGCTGTCATCACTACAATGCTCGGCTGCCAAGTAAACGATCTCATTTTTACGTTGCTCTTTTGCGGCAGTGGCCATGAGCTTTTCTTTATTTGCAAAGGCAATTGAGTGATTTGGGCAATGAGAGGAAAAGTGGTCAAAACCCTTACATGTGTAACATTGGATCTCAACCCTCAGTTTTGGAGAAACTGCACCGAGGCGGAGAATATGGACAGTTCGGCCGTGAAGATGCCATGCTAGAACCACTTTCTTGAGGCTTGCTAAAGGACTTCTCTAGTGGTGGAGTTTGTTTGACAAAAGTGTTACCTTTAGAGAACGTTTCTGGAAAGCTTCTCCGGTTGTATGGCCACTTTAAATTTTCCTCTACCGGATAGGCAACCTGTATTGCGTCATGCATTGTATGCAACCGAATGGAAACCAAGGAAGCATTAATCTGTGAGTGCAAACCGTAACGAAACTGTCCTACCAAAGCATCTTCATCCCAATCAAAATTAGATCGAGTAGCCAAGTAATAGAATCGGGCCACATATTCTTCAACGGTCATATTTTCTTGCCTTAATTGTGTAAACCTGAGGTGCGTCCACTACTTGTAATCAGGTGGTAGAAATCGTCGGTTTAGTACCGCATACATCTCTGCCCAAGTATTTATCTGACCAATGCCGCAAGTCCGATTTTGCCTCTGATATTTAATCCACCAAACTCGTGTCGTGCCCTTTAATTTAACTTCTGCAAACATCAATTTTCTAGCCTCAGATAGTCCGTACCATTTGCAAAATAGCTCCAAACTATGGATCCAGTCAAGGTACTCTTCCGAATTTTGGTCTCCATTAAAATCAAGCACGTCCAGTCGTGCTCCTTCGTCAGCACCAAAAATTTCTCCATATCGACCAACTCTATGGTGGTGGTGCATGACGTGATGGTGATGGTGATGGTGGTGGTGATGAGGATGCATTGGGAGGATGGTGATGGTGGTGGTGATGAGGATGCATTGGGAGGTTGAACTTGTGTAACGGAGTTGGACTGCTGGAGGAATCCTCGAGTATGGGACTCTTACTTTTTATAGCCTGTTCCAACATGTCAATGGAAGCCTGCATAAATACAAGAGTGGAATCTATCCCATTGAACCATTTTGATAAACTACCAATGGCCGTGTTAGTTTCCTCTTTGTAGGCGTTGACAACATAATTGTCAAGGCGCCAAGGCGCCAAGGCGAATCAAGGCGATGGAGGCCTGACTGAGCGTCTAGGCGACCAAAGCGCCTGATTTTCCAAGGCGACCCAAGACAGCCTGGGCGCCTAGGCGACGCCTTGACAACTATGGTTGACACATGACAAGAACTCATTGCTACTCACTATGAGTGAAGGATTTTCACTCTAATACCAATTAATGCGGGATCCAGATTGAAAAAACTCTATTGGATCCACTAATGGGCCCAACTAAACAATATAAGCTTTACTTGAACCAATCAGTGGCAATTTTGTAAATAATCAGAAGTTTGTAATAACTTTTAATATCCAAACAGATCCTTAGAACAAAACAGGCATTCTATTTAAATATGTGAGGGCAGTGTGGGTATTAATATAAAAGAAAGGATAACTTATGAATAGTATTAGAGGGGTAATGTTGGAAAGTAAGGAAATAAAAAAATTAAGGGAAATAATCATGACTTGAGGTTGTCTTCAACCTTGCGTTGGAATAGGAGGCGGAAACCAGGTTGGTTTCAAAAGGAGAGATCTCACTCATTTGAAGCCCAATGGAACTAAAACTCCAAGGTATGATTCGTAACCAATCTCTCTTATTTCCAGTTAATACCGAACCCAATAATCAAGCACAAAGGGGATTACAGTCACCTGAATCAGATCTGAGCGAAGGTTACTATAGAAGCCATGTTGCAGATTCGATTCCTCTCAGTAGAACTGGTTTATGGGGCCAAGATTCTAGGGTTCCAGTTGCCCTAGAGTAAGGTAGTAAATCCCCAAGTTTCAGCCCAAATGGATTAAGCATAAGAGGACCGCAGCTCAATTGGTGTGGTTATGTATTAGGGCCAGCAGCAGGGATGATGAACAGTAACCGAGAATAAAAGAGAGGAAGCAAAGGAATAGTTAGAGGAAGAGAGACTAAGGAAGAAGGGGGGGAAAGGAAGCAACCAAAGAAGAGGTTGTTCCGGAACACAGCTCACGAATCTTCAACAAACACCAAAATACCAAACTTTCAATTCATCCTCAACTTTGAAAATAAAGTCCTATTACATGTTCTATTTAAAAGAAACACTTTCCTAAACTAATTGATATAAACTTAGTAACTAAATAACATCTCTATGAAATAAAATCTCTAATCAAAATAGAAATCATAAATAAGGAAACATAAAATTGAAAACTTTCCAATTCTAAATAATTCTCTACCAACCCTGTCCAGACCAAAAGGTTGGTTTGGATTTGGGTTTGGGTTTGAACCGGTTCAGGTTTGGCTTGGGTAACCAAATCAGTTCGTATCAGTCCAGCCATGAGCATGTTATTACATCATCAGGATAGTACCAAGGAAGTAATCAACTATAAACATTGTCATAAGCCTTACCATACTAAGGCTACTTGTTGAAAATAATTCTTTGGGCATCAAAGCAAGAAATTATTTTGGCGTACTCTTAGTTTTTAGTGACACTTTAATATAATAAGATTAATGAAATTTTTAGGTTAAAAAAAAAATGTATCTCATTTGGAAGTTGAAAATCGCCCCTACACCCAAAAATCCAGTTCTTGTTTTTGAACTGGAGAGGTTAACTTTTTTTATTTTGGAATTTGAATTTTATACTATTTTTATTGGATTCAAATGGGGGTGTTAACTTATTTATGAATAATATCTTAAGTAAATGAAATTAGATAAACATTTACCAGAAAATGATATTAGTCATAAATAAGTATTGCGTAATAAGTGTTATTCCTATGTCCTAATCCTGGCTTTGGAGTCGAAACCTGGTCGACTTTGGAACGAAACCTGTCGAAATAGATAGGTTTAAATCGAAATAGACAGGTTTCAAGTCTTTCGACCGGCACCTCGAACCATGTTTGGGAGTCCCTCCACTTACTAGTTCGAACTTTTGAGATAGAAACTTAACAATCTCACTAAGGTCAAATTAAAACGTGTGGGTTCCACCAGCAGTATTATTCCAGTCCTATTTCAAACAAGAGCACTCATATATAATTCTTTTTCCAATACGAAACAAATTTATTATAAGTTGTGAAGGAAACAAATTTTATTATAAGTTGTGAAGGAAACTAAACTTATTATAAGTAGTTAAGGAAACAAATTTTATTATAAGTTGTGATGGAAGCAACTTAAAAACTTATCTCCCTCCTTAAATCCAATCCATCATTTCTAACCTTCCATCTTACATTCTTACCCATGGTGGGTACTTAAAATCTGAAGCACCACAACAATGGATTCTGAATTTTACCATAAATCAATCACAGATGATAAATCTGCTTTTTAAAAACAGATGGTCAAGGACGTATGAGAAAAGAAGTAATAGGAAGAAAATAACATATAAGAGATCAAATAAAGAGACAAAGAGAGAAAATTTGGCAACTCTATCACATCACCTTCGATATGAACGGAATTCGAATTCTTGTGTAAGGTTTGATGAGCTTAAGCAGAACTTGGGTTCTAATATTTTTCAAAAGATCCTCAATGTAATTTCTGATGAATGGATCATCCATTATCGTCCTCCTATTACTCTGGAGATCAAAAATATCAGCAATGACTTTGTGAAACAGGGAATAAAGAGGAACTGAAAGCCCAGCCACCATACGACATTAGGGTGTGATAATAACGAGGAAAACATTACCTTAAGAATTTTCTCAAACTCCAATATTTCATTCCGTTGGTATGCTGCTATAAGATTCGTCATGGCCAAAATTTCAGGGTCATTTTTGTATCTGTAGAAAACCACCAGAAGTAGCTGGGGTGAAGGACAAAAGGAAAGGAAGAAGACAAATGCAACAAGAATCCTTCAAACATGAAAGGTGAATTCATGATGAACTTACGGCTTTGCTTCCTGCCCATCAAATGGGTTAACTTCAGATTCCATTAGCATGTTTGCCAGAACCAAATATCTGTGCGTTGAAGCAACAAAAATGGCAGTGTGTGAACAAGAATAATTGCAAGTGGCTACATTATTCGATCATCGTACTCGACAAACTATACGTAGTCAGGACTACAATCACCTTGGGCATATCTGCACACTTATAAAACAGTTTCTAAAAACTGTATGTCTACAGCATTTGGGGGTTCGTGTGTATAAGCATCGTATGGATTTGTGCGTGTCAGCGTTGGACCTTTTTTTTGGGGGGAGGGGGGGGTTGTGAGAAACGCAGGCCACCCCAATTCAAATGACAGGCCGGCTTTTGAAAGGCACACCCAAAGTTCATGCACAGCAGAAATGGGACAAGCTAAAAACAGCTACAAAAGATCCACCTATAGCCTCATCTACCCATTTAACATTGATAAGCTCGCCAAACTTTCGAAAGGCCAAATGATAATTGCCATGTTTAGATGATCAGTTATGACTTATGAGCAGGGAAAGTAAATGAGGTTCCAACATAGGTCCCAAATAATTTTTCATGGGAGTGCGCATGCGTGTGCGTGTGCACGTGCATGAGTGTTCAGAGGAAGAGGGTATAAGGGAGAGGCTTAAAAAGTTAAATGGAAGTTCTCGTGATCATACTTTAGGCATTGAATACGCCGCTGATTCCCAGCTTCATCATAGTTCTTAAAAGCTTCAAAAAAATCTGTGGCCGCGTCTGCCCATTGTCGCTCTGCCATGTGCATTTTCCCACCACATTCATGAATAATTCCCATGATTCGTGGATGGGGTATTGCTGATTTGATTGAGAGTGCTTTCTGGTACAATTGCTGCATGCATAAGATTGTCAGAAAGGCCTATCTAGCAGAACAAACTGAACCAAGTAACGAAAATAAAGAAGCACCATGATCAATTCTAGAAAAGAATTGTCTGAAACACAAAGCACAGAGAAAAAAATAATGGAAATTAGTCCTCTAAAAAGAGAAAAAAGAAAGAGAGAAATCATGACATTTACACCAGGGTAATCAAACTTTTCGATAGGCAACTGCTTCAGCCTGTGGAACCTGTCAAGCATCTAGAACTACAACCAGGGTATACGCAGACCAGTGGCCAAGAGACAGTCAGATGAGCACTGAATAGCACTCCCTTCTTCCCTTCATGTCTGGGCAGGTTGGTGCTAATGGCAGACCCCAAGTTACTGCCCAGGCACATCTTCCCTCATGGTTTCCTTTCACTTAGGCACATCCTAATTCATAGCACAAAGCCACCCCTAGGGCTCCGCCCTCACTGGGGCATTCCCGGCACACACACTTCCTAACTAGCTTGCCAGTTGCCATAACACTCCTAGGCATTGGATCAATAATGAAAGAGTAAAGCTCTTTCCTTTCTTTCCAAATCAACGAAGGCCAGAAGATAGCTGCCAATGAAGCACTGGTGTATTAATTTTTGTAAGTAATATCTCCGGAAGCTGAAATCAGTACCATGAATTCTGACTGCACCATTTATTAACTATTTAGGGCCTCTATGATAATACTCCAGACTTGGGATTCTATGGATTCCGACTCTCAGAGAGCCATTTTGGAGTAGATGAAAGCTCGGTTGGATTCTAACTCCCACGGAGTGAACCGGATTCAAATTGGCTTCAGAATCCAAATTTTTTGAGTAAATAATACTTGCTTTTTTCTGTTGGAACAAGTTTTTGGGAGAAGAAAAAGAGTCTGACTCTCACTTGACTCTCCCTTGACCACCGCCACAGCCACCACCACCACCACCACCGCCACCGCCACCGCCACAGCCGACCACCCACCACCACCACCACCACCACCACCACTGCCGCCACCACCACTGCCACCACCACTGCCACCACCACCACCACCAACGCCGGCACCACCCACCAACACCACCACCACCCACCGCCACCACCCACCACCACCTTCATAACCACCAGCACCACCACCACCCACCACCACCTTCATAACCACCAGCACCACCACCACTGCCATTACCCACCACCACCACCACCCTCCTCCACCACCCACCACTGCCGCCACCACCACCACCCACCACTACCACCACTTTTCTAGACTTCGATTGGGGGGATAGTGTTTATCAAACATGTTTCTGTTTCAAAGATACTCTGGAATCCATTCTAGAAAATGCATTATCAAACATATTTTTACTCCCAAATAATCATGGAGTAGCTTAAAGTAGAATCCAAATTCTGAACCGGAATCCAGAATCCAGAGTAGAAGTTTTATCAAACAGGGCCTTAAAAACCCCATTTTTCATACAGAATTTATACCACCAAATATTTCTCATTAAGATGCACATATGGAAGGCATTGCCACTACTACCCAAAAAATATGTTATTAGTTAATGAGAAATGAGAACTAAATTGGACTACTTGCCAGATTTATCATCCAAATTTAATGGTAATAAGATACTAAGGTCTGGAGCAAGTATCAAATCAAATAAATTTAAAAAATAACGTCCTAAGCACCCATACCTTGAGTTTTTTGTTATTTTTGGTCTCAGTATACATTTGAATCTCAATTGCATACACCTCCAAAAGTTGTGTTCCTTTCTTTTGATCATCAGTACCATCTTCTCTTCGACAAGACTTGTGAAGCTCCTTCAAAATCTAAATGTTGTGAAGAAATGATTAGGAAACAATATACTTCTACAATCTAGCACAGCAAGAAATATTTCCAAACATAAGGTCTGAAATTACCTTATTCATTCGCCCATATTCACCCATGTCAAACCAAATCTTGCAGAGCTTAAGATTTGTTTTAAACCACAATCTCTGCACAAGAAAAAGAGGGTAACACATCAAACACAGACACACAAAACCCAAACATATACATCACACTACAAGTAGAGATAAATTTCTGACCTCATTCTTTGCCTCTTCAAGGGCTTTAAGAGTAGTCTGATAGAATTCTTGTAGAAGGCCAAAGTTCTGGCTAGCTGATCCAGAAACAAAGTCCATTATATTGTTTATACATTTTTCACTGTAATTTCGCGTTACAGCTGATTTAATGTATGACAACATAACCCTATAAGCTTCCATCATTTCTTTATATCTCCCCAACCGATAATAGAGTTTAACGGTTTGCTTCAAAGCTTTGAATCCCCTAATGAAATGAATAAAGAATGATAATCCATTAGGCAAATGATGAGCTATGCCTCACAAATCTAATTTCTCAGCCAATGGTAAGTAAGACGATACATACATGTCTACAGTTTTTGAGAAGAACGAGTAAATAACTCTTCCTAGAGAGACTGAAAATATACAACAGATAAAACCATCCACGTGATAGATTCTCAAAAGATAAAGGAATTCATACAAAGTGCAGTGGAACAATAACTAAAAGCATACCTATCCAAAACAACCAAGTCATGCACCTAGATGATAAGATTACTCAGAGCACAAGAAGTCAGGTGTTTGCCTTGGACCTAAGCAAGCTGCTTGACTGAGGCAAGAGGTTCTCTATGCCTGCATGCCATTTGTATAACGGAATACATATAAAAGCTGTGTAAATTACTTCTCTAATGTATCGCATGGAAAGAAACTATAAGATCCCAAAGCAGTGCACCGGTGTTCAGAAACTTGATTTTGAAATTGTCCTGCAGGGTCCATATATGTATTATCTTGGATTTGAGAAATTTATTTTTTGGACACATAATATAAAAATACCTAAAAATCAAAAAATTGCTAATACATTGTTGGGGTGCCCAAAATAATAATATATTCCAAGCATGGTTCTACACAATAATCATAGTAGCATTCAGAATCTTAACTCCTAACATGTTACTATGTTAGTGCCTTTATATCTGCAGCACTGAGCCATGCATTCCTTCTGTTATGCACTGAGCTTGATCAGAACCATTTTGACCATCATCATAACATTAATATATATCAGGAAATCGGAAAATTGCAAAAAGAGCAATACGATCTTGATGAGGACCAACTTTGACCTCTATAACAGTGTTGATGTGCTCAGGTATTTTTGGTTGTTTTATAAAATTTGACACCCCCCAATCCCCCCCGCCCCGGCGTTTGCATCCACTATGCAAATAAACCCTTCAAGATTAATAGAATGCCAATTGAATGTTGTTTTCAACTCATTGGCTATTTTAGCAATTTTTAAAAACAAGGGGATCAAAGGAAGTGTCTAGCATTAAAATATCCATGGAGTCAAAATTATCTTGAGCACAAGCAAGTCTAACCTCCATCTCACCAAGGACTTTTTTTCCATTTTATGACAGATAAGCCACACAAAAGCATCCAAAATGTCATAAAATCCTTCTTTAAACCAACCAAAATCTTGATCGGATCCCATTTTTAGCTTTAACCACACCATTGACTCCTTAACATAATTAGGTCATGAAATCTAAAATCCATCCATGGGTCAGATCTCAAATATCAAGACTGATGGAGTTGCATCAGATCTGAGCTTTTAAGGCTTGAAAACAAAGCCTGATTCAGCCCAAAACATGGATATCTGGAGCCTAGACTGGATCAGCCCCGGTTGATATCAATCCCTTCAGTAAAATAAGTTAAGATCACCAATTCTAGAAGAAACTGAGATCAGATCAGTCTTGACCAGTACCAATCCTATCCAGCGGCAGCCAATATCTCAGATGATTCATTTATCCTTGAATCCATGCCCCAAAATGGCCTCACCCCAAGCAATAGATTCAGGAATTGAGGGGCCAAAATAAAAGTCCTCAAATCAATCCATCCAAACACAGTGAAGGAAAGTGAAGACACTCGTGCCAGAAATTTGGATATTGCTTTCCCTTAAAAGTACATCAGATTGGTGAACTCTGAATTCTACCCAGGAGCTTCAGGAATTTCATACAAGTTCATTGACAACCAGGAACCAAGAAAACTAAATTTACAAAATCCCTGGCAAGTGAAAACACAGGTAATAGCCTAATAGTCCATTTGACATGGCTTATATTTTTCACAATTCTATTTTTTGCAAGTCGTCCTGTTTCACTAAGTCAGATATTTCATCAATAATATCACAGGCCCTGTCATACTGGACAATGCCCCCTGAGTCCAATTGCAGGCTAATTATGCTAGCCAGTTTATCAGAGAAAAGGATCAGATGTCCATAATACTAACTATTCTTGAATATTCTTCCTGCCGACTGAGTAACCCTCTACACTGGTTCATGGTATTCAATTTCCCTATGATCCATTGCTTCTCATCCATCAAATTGCTCGTAATAACAGCATCTATACTTCTCTGCCTCTCCCTCCAAACCCCTGGCATTCCAAGCCAGTAGCAACAACCATAAACCTTCATACAGATGTCATTAGACTCATTACCCAGCTGATCCCCAATCGATCAAAAATAAAACTGTAAAATTCAAATCATTATTGAATGCATCTCAGGTGAGCACATCTCAGCATCACTCAAACATTGGGAATACAGCATCCTCTGGATATCAATTGGTTAATAGTTAAAATACTATTTTCTACTGCTATTAACATAAAAATAAATAAATAAATAACTAAAAAGAGACAAGTAGAATGACGAAAATATGTAGAAGTTACGTCTTGGATTCACTATGGAAAAGGCTTTTGTGACTTCAAAGAAAGCCGAAAAGTTCAGATGGGGCAACCTTAATCCAAACTACATCCACAGGAAAAGGTGGGGTTTTCCAAACCTTAAAGAACTTAAGAACCTAAAACTGAGACGTCACAGAGAATTTTCCTGAGTTATGTGAACAACAAACTCTTGCATCTAGTTCTGTTCAGCTCTTAGCTGTATTTGGATCAGAGGCGGCCACCTACTTTTTGCTTTTGCAGTCTGCGCCACAGCTCCGCAGTCAAGGTCAGCACTTTCAAGTTTCAACTGCCACCTCCCTTACATTATAAAAATATAAAAAAATAAAAAAATAAAAAAGAGGCCAGACCGACGTCAAAAGTGAAAGGTGAGTCGGTACCCATCATTCACATGATGCTTTGCCAATTCCCTGGCTGGAAAAGTGACTAACAAATTCATCCAAAAAAAAAGTGACTAAGACCACACTGATCCAAACTCGAATCTATCCACTCACCGCTTCTAAGAGATTAAGCAGCTAAATCATCTGTTGCATTCCGAAATCTTTCACAATCCTTCTAGGATTGGATCTCAAAAAATCTAGTTCTCACCCAACAATTGCATATTTTTCAGCCACATTTGCATCTCTTTTTGGTTTTTCTCATAGATTCTTCTCTTCCACCACATTTTTAGCCACTTTTGCATCTTCACTGGGTTTTCCACATAGATGCTTCTTTTTCATCTTACTCAATGCCATGACAGAGATGACAGGAAATGCTTCCATTAGGGGTATCTCCAAATATCATCTATCATATCCAGAAGTTAGTATTCCTTCATTTCATATTTAAGTTCTGATATTCTGTTTCAAAAGACTTACTGTAGGTAATAGTTCATCTCCACAATTTTTTTTCCTTATAGATATCCTCCAAAAGTTTTGTTCGATGCCTATAGCTTTTTCAATATAGGCCAGTTTTGCAAATCAAGGCAGGAAGAGTGAGGAGAGACAATAGATCAAAATCCTGGACAGAATAGCCTTAATCAAGGTTAACCCCTTTTGATAAGTTTCCATGCTGTTAATTTTTCTCTCCATTGCTGACAGTTTGTCATTCTGTTTTAACTTGTTCCCCCCGACGTTAACTCATATCTCAGTGATCGAAGGTCCACTGAACCATGACGTGAACTTCCGATAACTAATCAGCCATAAAAATTCCTTGCAGAAAGAATGTTGCCATAATTGTATTAGTATTGGTCTCAAACTCACGTATTTTCAAAGAAGCCCCTTCTCAAATTCAAATATGGAAGAGAAAATTTCCTTTGCAACATATGTGGAGTGTCAATAACAACTCCAAATAATGAACATACATGTTGCAAAACGGAAGAAAAATTAAATCCCTAACAAAAAGTGTATATGCAGAATTGCAGATACATAAGCAAATTTCCAAGATGATTTCTCTATTTAGGAGATGATTTCTCTATTTAGGCCTCACCGATAGTTTTTTTATCCAGGACATCCAATTTATATGCTGTGTCCTTCAAAAACCTAACCTTCCAATTTCAGTTTTCAAAGGGGTATCATGTAAGATTGCTGTGAGTGCACATCTTTCTTCTATCCCAAGTTGAAAACGATAGAACTGTACAAGCTAAGAGAGTTGTGGGATGGCAGCCATATGTCATATGGTGTCACATTCGAGTTTGATATTCTGCCAAGAGTTGCATGATGCCACGAAAGTTCAAAATCAGCATCTTCCTTCATGCAAATGTTCCCAAGAATCATCAAAATGCAAAACTACTTCCACACGGTTAGCATCTCTATCTCTATACAGTTAAAAACTCCATAAAGACCACAAATACTATTTATTAAAGAAATTAATGGATTCCACGTGGCAAACACATTGCTTGATTTAAATTGAGGAAAAAGTTAGAACTTTTTCGGGAAAATAAAATAAGAACTATATGTTCAAAATTTTATGATTTTTACTTGCCAAAAGAAACCTATAATTCAGTGCTACTCACCATTCGGCCTTCTCTGGTTCCATATGGACTACCTCAGCAAAACCAGCAAGTGCCCCTTCTGGGTCAGTTTCAACCAAACCTGTAAAAGAAGAAAACGAGACAGGGAAATTACCACCAAAGGATAAACGTGATATATGAAATTCAGAAAGATATTAAGTAGACGATCAAGATTCATGTTTCAGATTAAGTTCTTCCTAAATGCAACTTCTTCGGTTAATCTCAGGTCCTCACCTGTGGGCTGTGATTTTTTACTGTCATATGAACTCTTTAAATTTGTTTCATCAGGAGAATTTTGCAAATATCTAGTACTATGACATTACAATTTTCCCGGAAAGATTTTCTGTCAAAACGCCCAAGAATTTTATTGAGATTCTTATATTATGGTGATGTTTAGTATACCACTTAGCTTGTCATTAGTGTTGGTGGTGTTTAGCAAATAGTCATTCTATGTAATTCGGCTACACTATGTATAGTCAAATAGGATAGTTTCCTTCTAGCTCTAGAGTAGAAGAGTTCTACTAGTTTTATATTTCCTAGTTGATATAGACTTCCTTTGTTTATTGTAACTCACTTGCTCATTATAAATGAAGCCGGGACGATGGGAGAGAATGAGAGATACTACACATCGATTCTCTCTCCCTATTCTCCATTCTCTCCATCTTCTCTTATTTTCTATTTTGTCACATGGTATCAAAGCAATCACCTGGGTTGCCATTTTGAGAGTTGTTTAGGTTCTCGTTTGGGTGTGCAGCCACCATTGCTGTCTCTGCTGCATCTGCTTTAGTTTCCCATTCTCTGCATGTTTTGGTATTGTTATCTCTACAGATCTGGTAAGCATTCTCTGCAGGTTCATATCTGAATCTCTTCTCATACTCCATTAATATTCAAGTAAGTTTTTCTGGTTCTGCAATTTAAGTTTCAGATCTGAGTTTCTGTTTTGTTCCCAATTCCACTGCTGCTCTCAGATCTGAATCTATTTTTGTTTTGCTGCTGAATCTGAGTTTCTACTTCTGTTTGTCGCTGCTCTTAGATCTGAGGTTCTGTTATCTCCCTTAATGACATGCTACTGACTACTGTTCTGTCTTCTTCTATTATTCTGGTGCTGTTCAGATTTTCTAGGACTCAACCATTTACTAGAATCTACTCCTATTCTTTAGTTGCTGTCGGTTGAATGTTACTGATGCTGTTATTGATCTGGATTATGATGTTAAATCTGTTTAATATGGCTTTATCCTATTGCTTCAGTCTGACCCAGATTTTATCTGTCCTATAAATCAGGTTGTATTTTCTCCTATTATTATGCTACTGTGTCGAGTTAAACTAATTGAATGAATTATATTTGCTTGCTTGATTCCTCTTGTTGCGCATAATAGAGTTAATCAATTCTGACCAATAGCATTCACCCATCTATTGCCTATCTTATCTGCTGTCGTTAAGTATCCTCTTGCTGCTATCTGAATTAAGTTTTTTTTTTTAATTCTGATTTACTGTGGTTAACACATCAGTAACCAATCTGATCCTGTCACCTCGTCTCCACCGAGATCTAATTTGCCCGTAGTATCAGTCACAGCTGTCTCATGCTTATCTCCATGTTACTCTGCCTGCGATAGTATTATATCTTATCAGTCTGAGGCAGATTGCTGAAGTGTCACTTTTTAATTTGAGGAATTCCATCACCACTAGGATCCCTTAACAACTTTCATCTCTGCCATTGGATCGTACCCAAGTGTTGATACTTATCCTAGTTATGTTTAATTACTTGCCATTTTTGGTTCACATCTGCTTACTGGATCTTTGACTTTTCAATTAATGTCAAAAATCCACTTGCATCATTACTCTATTCCTAATCACTAAGACTTCACCATATTTCTTAATCCGACCATTGGACGGTTTTGAAATTTAGATATATTGTTCCTATTGATATTCTGCTCTATATCCTATAGTTTGACGTTTTCCCACCAGACCGCCATAATTTGTCTATGTGGAATGTTCCACATGAAGGAGAGAAGGCATATACATCTACTATGATGCGGGATCCGGGTTGGGAAAACCCTAATTAGATCCGCATAGTAGACCCACCCAAATAATAAACAATTCAAACAGTGATGTAATGGCAGAATCGTAAATAACTCAAAAACTCAACCAGTAATGGCAGTTTGGTAATTAATCAGAACTTTATAATTACTTGAAGAACCAAACAATACCTTAGGATAGGATATGGCATAAATAGATTAAAAGGAAGGGGTATTTTAGAAAAGAAGGAGAAATAAATAAAAGAAAAAGAAAACAAGTCACGATTTTAAAGAAAGGGAAAACATGGATCGTGTCTTCTTCAAGCTCCTAATCTGGCGGAAACCAGATTTGGTTAAAGAGGAAGAACTCACTCAATAGGTCACGGTTTGACTCGAAACTTCAAGGGATGAGTCGCAATGCCTAGACCTATCGATTTCCACTGTTATTGGTTCCAAACAACAAAGAAATAAAGAGCATTGAAGAACTGAAACTGATCCTGGTGGTAAGAAAGAGAAGAAGTGAGTTGCAGGTTTTGTAACTCACATGAGGGTGATGGGTTGGGGTTGAAACTCAAGGGTTTGGGTCGGTTATGAGAATGAAGTTCTCAGCCAGGCTTTGAGGGTGATAGGAAGAAAGAGGAGAGAGATCGAAGGGTTTATGTGAGACTGGGTTTACCGCAGAACAGGGGAGGAAGGAGAAAGGAAGGGAACAGATCTGGATTGGTTCTTGTTAGTGAGAAAGAAAGAAAGAGAGAGAGAGAAAGAGAAGGGGAAGGGCACTTCCGACTAGCAGCCACTCACGAGACAAACTCCAAGTTCATTCATAAATTTCTTCTTCAAATCTATTCTACAGAATACTCTATTACATGCCTTTATAAAGGAAAATACTTCCTAAACTAATTGACATAATTTTAGAAACTAAATAACATCCTTATGAAATAAACTCTCTATGGAATAAAATCTCTACCCAAAACAAAAATAATAAATAAGGAAACTTAAAATTGAAACTTCTTTTTCTAATTAATCCTCTACCAACCCTTTCCAGACCAAAACGTTGGTTTGGTTTTGAGCCGGTTCAGATTTGGCTTGGGTAGCCAAATCGGCTCGTATCGATCCATCCATAAGCACGCCACTGCATCAACTCTCCGCTTCTGAAAAGAACTCGACTCCATCGAGTCTAGATAAGGACCAAGAAGACCATCAGATGGAAGAGAAGAGAGTTAGCATGCTTCTTAAGCTTGATGGCAGAAAGGTTTTTCGCTGGAAGAAGTTGCATATCGAGCCCACCGAGCTTGAAGGTGTAAGTGTTCTCGTATCCATCATGGTGAACCTTCTTATCAAACATCCAAGGACGGCCAAGAAGAAGGCGACAAATCTTGAGGGGTAACACATCACATTGAACAATGTCAATCAACCCGCCAATGGAATACGTGACCAAGCACCGCTCATCAACCTTAAGATTAATGTTATTTATTTACCCAACCTTGTAGGGATGTGAATGGGGCTCTGTCTTCAAACCCAATTTATTAACCATATCTTTAGAAACTGCATTGGTGCAACTACCGCCGTCAATAATCATGGTGTATATGGAACCGTCGCATCGTACCCTTGTCTAGAAAATATTGCCACGATGCCAATCGTCCTCTTCAGGTATCTGTGTAGCCAAGAGAGGGCAAAGGACTGCAAAAGACTGGTGCAACTGATCAGCGTCACTGTCGCTGTCATCACTAGAGTGCTCAGCTGCCAAGTATACGATCTCATTCTTACGTTGCTCCTCTGTGACAGTAGCCATGAGTTCTTCTTTATCGGCAAAAGCAATTGACTGATTTGGGCAATGGGAGGCAAAGTGACCGAAACCCTTACATGTGTAACATTGGATCTTAGCCCTCGGTTTTGAAGGAGGTCTATCAGAACCACGCCGAGGAGGAGAATCGGGACGGTTCGGCCGTGAAAATGCCATACTAGAACCCCTTTCTTGGGGCTTGCTAAAAGACTTCTCTGGTGGTGGAGCTTGTTTGACAAAATTGTTACCTTCATAGAACATCTCTGGAAAGTTTTTTCGGTTGTATGGTTGCTTTAAATTTTCCTCTACCTAATATGCCACTTGCACAGCATCCTCCATTGTATATAACCGATTAGAAGCCAAGGAAGCAATAATTTGTAGGTGTAATCCGTTACAGAATTGTGCTACCAAAACATCTTCATCCCAATCAAAATCAAATCAGGTAGCCAAGTAATCCGGCCACATATTCTTCGACAGTCATATTTTCTTGCCTTAATTGTGTAAACTTGAGATGCATCCGTTGCTTGTAATCAAGAGGTAGGAATCACCGGTTCAGTGCCCGCATACATCTCAGCCCAAGTATTTATTTCACCAATGCCGCGAGTTTGATTTTGCTTCTAATATTTAATCCACCAAACTCATGCTGTGCCCTTCAGTTTAGCTTCTGCAAACATCAATTTTCTAGCCTCTGATAATCCGTACCATTTGGAAAATATGTCCAAGCTATGGATCTAGTCAAGATACTCTTCTGGATTTTGGTCTCCATTAAAATCAAACACATCCAGTCATGCTCCTTTATCAACACCAAAAATTTCTCCATATCAACCAACTCCATATGGTGGTGGTGGTACATATCGTAATGGTGATGATGGTGGTGATGAGAATGCATTGGGAGGTGGAACTTGTGAAACGAAATTGGACGAATCCCCAAGTATGGGACACTTACCTTGGAAGCTTGTGACAATGCGATGGAAATCTGCATTCTTGTCATCATATCCTGAAAAGTTATAAGAGAGGCATCTATCCCATCAAGTCGTTTTGAGAAACCACCAATGGCCGTGTTAATTTCCTCTTTGTCGGTGTTAACACGTGACAAGAACTCATTGTTACTCACCATGACTGCAGGATTTTCGCTCGGATACCAATTGATGCAGGATCCGGGTTGGGAAAACTTTAATTAGATCCGCTTAGAAGGCCTACCCAAAGAATAAACAATTCAAACAATGATGTGATGGCAGAATCGTAAATAACTCAAAAACTCAACCAATAATGGCAGTTTGGTAGTTAATCAGAACTTTATAATTACTTGAAGAGCCAAACAATACCTTAAGGTAGGATAGGGCATAAATAGATTAAAAGGAAGGGATATTTTAGAAAAGAAGGAGAAATAAATAAAAGAAAAAGAAAACAAGTCACGATTTTAAAGAAAGGGAAAACATGGATCGTGTCTTCTTCAAGCTCCTGATCTGGAGGAAACTAGATTTGGTTCAAGAGGAAGAACTCACTCAATAGGTCACGGTTTGACTCAAAACTTCAACGGATGAGTCGCAATGCCTAGACCTATCGATTTCCACTGTTATTGGTTCCAAACAACAAAGAAATAAAGAGCATTAAAGGACTGAAACTGATCCTGATGGTAAGAAAGAGAAGAGGTGAGTAGCAGGTTTTGTAACTCACATAAGGGTGATGGGTTGGGGTTGAAACTCAAGGGTTTAGGTCAATTATGAGAATGAAGGTCTCAACCAGGCTTTGAGGGTGATAGGAAGAAAGAGGAGAGAGATCGAAGGGTTTATGTGAGACTGGGTTTACCGCAGAACAGGGGAGGAAGGAGAAAGGAAGGGAACAGATCTGGGTTGGTTCCTGTTAGTGAGCAAGAACGAAAGAGAGAGAGAAAGAAAGAGAAGGGGAAGGGCACTTCCGGCTAGCAGCCACGCACGAGACAAACTCCAAGTTCATTCATAAATTTCTTCTTCAAATCTATTCTACCAAATACTCTATTACATGCCTTTATAAAGGAAAATACTTCCTAAACTAATTGACATAGTTTTAGAAACTAAATAACATCCTTATGAAATAAACTCTCTATGGAATAACCCTACCCAAAACAGAAATAATAAATAAGGAAACCTAATATTGAAACTTCATATTCTAATTAATCCTCTACCAACCCTTTCCAGACCAAAAGGTTGGTTTGGGTTTAAGCCAGTTTAGATTTGGCTTGGGTAGCTAAATCGGCTAGTATCGATCCATCCATGAGTACGCCACTACATCATACTACCTGCACATAACGCAGCTTCTACTACCTGCACGTGATGCAACTTCTACTAACTACACGTGATACAACCTCTAATATCATTGCACGTGATGCAACCTCTAATACGAGTGCATGTGATGCATCTGCTCATGGAAGAGCCTATTACCGCTACTTGGTTCGCAATGACTTATACTACGCTGCTATGTACAATTACTACTTGGTTCACAATGACCTATATTGCGCTGCTATCTCCCACTACTACTGCTACTACTGCTACTATTACTACTACTGCTACTATTACTACTACTGCTACTACTACTACTACTGCTGCTACTACTACTATCTGCCTTTTCGTGGGAAGAACCTATGTTGCTTGGTGTTCATGAGTTGGTGTTACTTCCTAAGGACTATGTTGCAGATAGTATTTCTTTTTGTTGTTCCAAGCTAGAGCATGTTCCCGCTCGAGGGGGAGTGTTGAGATTCTTATATTATGGTGATGTTTAGTATACTGCTTAGTCTGTCATTACTGTTGGTGATGTTTAGTAATTAGTCATTCTATGTAATTCGGCTACACTATACGTAGTCGAATAGGATAGTTTCCTTCTAGTTCTAGAGTAGAAGAGTTCTACTAGTTTTCAGAGAGCATTTTTTTCGTCATGCCTCAGCATCAAGTCCGCTATCAAATCCGACCCGAAAGGAGTACAATAAAAGAGTACATCCGTCACACACTTCCCCAACACTATATTTCCTAGTTGATATAGACCTCCTTGGTTTATTGTAAGTTTGTAACTCACTTACTCGTTATAAATAAAGCTGTGACAATGGGAGAGATACTACACATCAATTCTCTATCCCTCATCTCCATTCTCTCCATCTTCTCTTATTGTATATTTTGTTACAGCTTTCATATACCAATAACATATTTAATAATATGCAACAGATAAATACAGTTGTGTATCATGATAAACAAAAACAAAAGAGCATCTAACTTATATTGATTTTTCCTCTCTTTTTTTTTTCTTTGCATGTATAATAGATGTATGCGCAACAACGAAAAAAGAGTATATACATATGTACATTTTATTGAAAAAGAACTCAGTAACCAAACTCACTGTCTAGGCACACAGCAACGGCTTATCTCATGTAGCCCATACAGGACCAAATGGTAACCCAATCAACACAAAGGCAACTCCTGGGGATAGCATGACAACACTTATGCAAGGCCTCAAAAATGATAATAGAAAGACAAAAGTTTTTCCAGGCTTGCAGATCTAGAGGTTAATTCTAACTGGCACCAAGTTTTGCCACATGGAAGGGTGATGTTGCAATTTTGACAAAATAGACATCTACGTGTAGATTGGCCACATAAATTCCAAACTAATATTCCATCATATACCCCCTCATGTATTTGCAAATTCCCTTGTATTTTCAGCAATACACTTCTTAAAAAAGTTTCATTTTCACCGGATTTTCAAAGCACAAATATCTATGCCGATCCAGAGATATCCTCTAGACCTGCTAGACTAGAAAAACTTCTAAATAGATATAAAAGTAATAATCTAAGAAATAATTTTAGTTGTCATTTAACCCGCAAAACTATATAAGTTTGTGGGATGGGTTCAGGATGAGAGGTTTGGGTTGGCTAGAGTTGGCCTCTCAACTTGATTAACAAACTCACTATGTTTGGCTTGGGTTTAGGACCTTAAACTCAGATATCCAAATCAGAACCTTAACTCATGTAATGAACCATAAAGGTATAAATCAGAAGATATAAACAGTCAGACTTTTTTGTTTTCTAAAGGCAGCAAATGAATTTAAATATAACTATTAAAACTATCTAATTTCTAACAGCAAAACCCAATAAAATTCTCAGACATCACACAACTTCTATCCATAACAAAGATTTTAGTTAGGAAGGGTAGAACAAGGAGAAATATGGGAACAAAAGTTAGAAATACAAAAATAAATAATAAAAAAAAAAAAAGATGAAAATGGCAAACCAGAAAGCAAAGCATAGTTCAAAGCAACTTCACCGCCCAAGCAATGCGTGAGCAGCACCCAACCCTCACAATCACCAACAAGAAAATCACCTCTATAAACTAAAGGCACAACGCAACCACCATGGCCAAGAAAAGATACATTCTCGCTCATATAAATTGCCCATGGTTGGCTCTAAAAATATCACAGAAATTTTCCACTTGACTGTCTAATTAAAAGAAGCCCCGTGCACTGGGACACCCTTGTCTAATCAAAACAAACTTACCTTGACTGCTCACCATTTCGAGCCATGTAGGCAAACCAGCCATTGGATGGGTTCTACACCCTATGGCATAGCCACATTTCAAATTTGGGATCCACATAATTTGACTGCCAATGAAGCTGTGATGTGGCAGATATTTGAGCTGTCAAGAAAAGCTTCTCTTGATGGGCCACCAATGACACCTTAGCCCAAAATAAAATAGTCTTGTCAGCTAAGATTAGACCTAAAAAATACAAGGACCATAGCAAAACCTTCAAACAAGAGAATCCCTCTTTTTCTGTATTGGGCAACCAAGAGCATCATAACAATGATAAACAACTATGAACACAGATGATACTCTTCCTGGATCCTTCTAGAATGACAGAGAGGCCCTCCAATAAGAAATTGACAACGATAGAGTCCAATGGATGAGATAATTCACAGCCTACATCTAAAACCATCACCATCTGCTACAAGCCTCAAAAGCATATTGAATGAAATCCTACTCAAGAAATTATCACATGCATTGTCCATATCAAGCTTGTGAATATTGCCATGACATCCACTTCAATGCAAGAATGAATGCATAAAAGAAGCAGAAAATATCCATTAATTATATTTGACTCCCATAGACAAGCTCCTCAATATGGCAAAATAATCAATTAAACCACTCTAAAGGGCTGAGTAAAGAACTTAGACCAATAATTGAAAAAGCTCTACCAAGAAGCTGATCGGCCAACCCTTCTTTTACAGCTATTAACGTCACATGTAAGATCCTACAAGAGATGCACTGACATACTCCCGTGGACATTCTCCATCAATGTTCAAACTCATGCACTATCATCAAGCAACAACTCTTCTGTGTGTTGACATTGAAGCAGTTTGAGAGTATTGAGAGAATATTCTCTCTTCCTGTGAAGAATTGGGAAGAGATACATTTTAGAAACAAATGCCGTGCATTTTCATGAGATTTGATCAGCCCCACTCATATTTTCTATTTCACTTTCTTCTTTACCCTTCTTCTAACAAATTTTAACAAACTGCATTCAAAAGAAAAATATCACAGAAATAAAGCAACCAGGTCATGTGCAACAGCTTCAATATTCAATTAGGGCCTGAAACAGTTCAGAAGAGTCAAATAACCCCTTAAATCAATTTCTTTTCTCCAATTAATTGTTTTCAAGAGTCCATCAGAAACACTTGACAAAAAAGATTTAGCCCTCATGCAAATTTTTTGTAATATTTTACAATAACAAGTGGTGATGATGGATTGAGATAACAGAAAGAAAAATGCTCAAATTTTTCTTTTTTCTTTTTTTTTTTTTGGAAGAAAATGAAGCATCAGACGTAACGAACACATCTCTCTCTCTCTTCAATTTACCTCGTAAATAGCTCCAAAAATTTACAAGTTTCATCTGAAAATCCAAATAAATAAATGAAGACCCAAAAATCGAACTCTAAACAAAATCTCTCACTCAATCTGAATTGTTTTCCATGCTTCAAATGGCCTCAGAAAGTACAGGTTCAGCAAAAGTTTGATGGACTGTTCTATTAGTAGGGAGGGTGGGTTTCGATTGAGACACTAGGCTTTATGTCTCCCTAGAGAAGGGAATCTGTTCATCAAGCGTGGAAGTGAAAGAACTAGGGACAAAGGAGACCTATCAAATCTCTCCCTACCCTGTTAGCTTGACAAAAGTAGGTAACGAAATAGAACTCAGGGTAATAATAAAGAAAGAGGAGAGGAATAAGGGCGACAGGAAAAGAAGAAAAGAAAAAAGAGGGGGGGGGACTCACTTGAGAATGGAAGGTGGTTTCTGGTTCGCAGAGATGAAGAAAGAGAGAGGGGAAGGAGCCGCAGGCACTCCAACCCAATAAACAATTCATTTTTCAATTCTAAAAGTAAACTAACTATTACAATGGCATATAAAGAAAAGCAATTTGAAACGCTAACTAAGATAGAACTTTAAAACTGGAATCCAAATCAACTCCTAATACTCAACTGGAAATAAAATCAAATCTAGGACTCTAATAGCTAGCTAATAGCTGATAAATATAGAAATAAGTAAATCCTATCTAAATCCGCAAAATAAAATATTACAAAGATCTCAATTAAAGTAAAATCTTGTAGAGATTCCCAGACATATCCATCTCATCTTGTGGGTCCGCCACTGCATCAGACTGGTTCAGAGAGAGAAAGAGAGGGGGGACTTGATTCATTTGACCATATTAATAGGTTGAAAAGAAGTTTGGAGTAGGGGGATTTGAGTAATTATAGTGTAAGTATAGGGGACTGATAGAAATTTCCCCATTAAATTACTGGTTCAGGTTCAGACTACCATTAATCGCTAGATAAGTTCATTATTTGATTACTGATTTGAACCCTTAAAAGATTCCTGCCATAGTTGTCAAGGCGTCGCCTAGGCGTCCAGGCGTGATTCCAGGGCCTGGGCGCCTTATGAGTGTTCCCTGGGCGGTCGCCCAGGCTCTCTGGGCATCGTCTAGGCACCGCCTTGGACGCCTTGGACGCCAAGAATGCCTGGGCGGTCGCCTTGGGTCTTATATGTGTTTTTTTTTTCCTCTTTGATCTCTGAATTTGCTTCATATGATTTATTAAGCTAGACATGAACAACATTTATCAGACAGTACTTATTTATGACGAATATCATTTAAGTAAATGTTTCTTTAATTTTATATATCATTTACTTAATATATTATTCATAAATAAGCAAATACCCCCTATTTGAATCCAATAAAAATAGTTTAAAATTCAAATTCCATAAGGATAAAAAGTTAATCTTTCAGTTCAAGAACAAAAACCGTATTTTCGGGTGCGGGGGTGATTTTCAACTTCAAAATGCTAGGCTTTTTTCCAAATATAAAAATTCCATAAATCTTATTATAGTAAAGCATCACTAAAAACTAAGAGCGCGTCAAAATAATCTCTTGCTTTGATGCCCAAAAAATAATTTACATTCAGATGACTTTTAACAACATTCGCGTACTTCGAACAAGGTTTGACCAGAGTGTAACTCCTTCATTATAACTCGAATTCAAGCAATCTAGGATTTGTTGGAAAACTGATTATACTAGCTTTGCAATGAATTTGAGATTGCTTGAATTCGAAGTATATTAAAGGAGTTACTGATGCAGGCTGAGATCAGTTGGATTGGAATCTCTAGAGGATTCTATTTTAATTGGGATATATTTGTAATCTTTTTAATTTGAAAATTTTAATTAGATTTGATTGTAAGTTTTAGAGTTTTGTTAGGTTTCTTATTGTTATTCACGTCTCTTTTATTGTTTTTATTTATTTATTTTAGATGTGGGTCCCTTATCCCTTAGATGTAGGTGAGTATTAGTATTTGAGTTGATTTTTAATTAGTAGTTGAGTTTAATTAGAACTCTTATATTAAAGTCATATTTGAGTTCTATTTGTGTTTTTAGAGTTTCAGTCCATTTAGGATTGTAAGTTTATTTAAAGACATTATTATTAATGAAATTAGTAGTTGATGATTATTGAGAAGAAAGAAAAGAAGAGGTTCTCGGCTCTCTCCCTCCCTACAGTATCCCTCTGATCTCTCTCTTTGAGTTTCCTTTCTCCCTTGCTGTTTCGATAGCTTCTTTCTCCTTTCTATATCTTTGTCTTTCTTGGTTTTCCCTCCCTATACCATAAGGTATATTCTTATATCTCTTTTGTTTTAATTCTTTATTTTGACTCTCTACAATTATCCCACCATCCCATTAATTATCCCTAAAATCATCTCACGTTACTATTTTGGTTCTTATCCCTTTTCCTCCCTTACCTGATAATGGTGTTTTCGATATTCTCCATTGACATTTTCTTTCATCCCTTTAAGTGAGATTTAGTCTCCATTAGTTACGCTCTGGTAAAATTTGTTAGAAATAAACAAATGTTATTCATAAATACGTGTTGCCTACTTAACTCAATTATTTGTTTCTTTGTTGGTTTTCTTATATTAATTAAGTTATGTCTTAAATGTTTATTTATGTAGAATGTTGCATATATATATATATATATATATATATATATATATATATATATATATATATATATATATATATATATATATATATATATATATATAAAACATTAATATAGCATTAATATTTTAAAAATAAAAAAAATACACTGGGAACGCCTTGGTCGCCTAGGCGACCCTTAGGCGGCGCCTAGGGCCTAAGCGCCCAGGATGGCCTCAAACGCCTTGGATCGCCTTGTCGCCTTGACAACTATGATTCCTGCATTCGATTTCTGTTCTTAGTCTGAATTTCAGTTTCATAATTCAAGTTGGCTTCTTCAGCAACTTCAAATCTGACCATTACATCAACATATTAATTTACAGTCTTGTTCTACTTCTACCTACTAATTTGAGCGTTCAACTTATATTTCAGGCTGATCAGAATTGATTTGATTGAGTTATTAACTTCTCCCCTAAACTTATATTTCAGGCTGATCAAAATTGATTTGATTGAGTTATTAACTTCTCCCCTAATCAGGTTCTTATTCCTTTAACAAGGATCCTGTCGCAATTAGCACTACATTACCAAAAAGTAGGATAAGTGGGAAAACAGTCCATCTTTAAATTCACCTTTCCTAAAAATCAATTTTAAATACCAAAATCCCTCACTAATAAAATAATTAAAAATTAAACAGAAATCCAGTGTAGATGTCATCCATTCCAGTTGATAGTTGATGGTAATAAGTGATGATACATCCAGATGAAATCAAACAGTGCAACGGTCATGATCAATATCCCTAACATTATAAAAATTCAGGAGTAATGAGGTAGATGTGAAAAAGAATAAGGGCATTACAACTAACATGAGCAAATATGGGAATGTACATGAAATTTGAATATCAGATAAAATGCATGAGATGCAGAATTGGCCCAACAGCTCAGCTTATATTCACATGTGAGGTTTAGTGCAACAACTTGTATATGGATTCAAATGAATTCTTCTTTGAAGTGTCATTGCTGCCAATAGCAATGAACTTCAAATTTCTCCCAATAACATTAAAGGCATGAAAATTCTGAAAGATATCATGATTCCCATATCACTAGTCAAGCTCCATAGTTTATCTTAAGCCAGACTAAAGAAAAAACCGTATATCTCAGTTCAATCAAAAGTAGTTAGAGTAAAGAAAATCTAGGTAAGACCATGAGTCTGTTATGCCTATGTTTGCAGTAGCTTATTCTTAGCATAACTTTCCGTATTATATTTTACTCAACAAGAAACTTCATTTTTTATTTGAATTGGCTAGAACATCCCAACAACTCAAGTCCCCAAAGAAATTCAAACGCATGCTTTTCCTAATTACCATTGACTATGAATATTCCAGTAAGACCAAGATAAAGTACCTTTTGAGTTGTAGTATTGGTTCTCAATATCAACATCCTGCTCCTCAGGCTCCTCCTCCGAGTACTCAAACCCATAATCCTCCATATCAGCATCTGGACATGTAACACCAGCAAAATTCGAGATCAAACATTCCACTGAGGAATTAAAATTAAATACTAAACAAAAAAATACTCCTCTGGTTGAAATATGTGAACTTTCAATATTCTTTACTTGAGGATGTAAGATTGCTTTCACTATAAAGAAAGTTAATACAAAACCTGGTTATTTTACAGCCATTTTAAGATGACGGAAAAACGTTCAGCGGCTGCTTGATTACACTCTGGCGAGACTAAATCTAAATTTTACATACTTCAGCTACACTTCAAATATTTCATGAACCATAACGCAAACCTACCATCTAATATTGGATTTTTAAAAAAATCAGAAACAAGCAAAATCTGCCGCTTAAGATATATTTTTAAAACTGTTCCAGATAATCGATTACACAAAAAATAAATAAAAAAAATCATCCATTAAACAAATATTCATCATTCAAATCTTGAGTTCATTAAAACAATCGAGAAAAAAAATACAGACAAATTAAAGAGGAGAAGTTCCTCACCGGAGCCCATGATTGCGTAACAGTCAAACCAAACAAAATTGGAAATGGTTCTCAAGATCGAAGCTAGAATTGCATCGATTTGCAAGAGTAAAAATGCAGTGAGAGAAACCAACTGGACAGAATCCTTTTTATGGGTTTATCGCTCAGACAAAAACCAAAAATCTGAAAACCCACACTTTTTCTACAGAAGAGACGAGAGAGAGAGAGAGACGAGGGGGGTAGCGATTGGGATTGGCGAAAAGAATTTCGAGGCGCTCTTTCAACTGACAGACAGCAATTTTGTTATGGCAAAAATTATTTTTAATTTATCCAAAAAAATATAATTTTTAATTATTAAAAAGCAGCTTTATACGGGTATGGTATTGTTTTTTTTTTTGGGTAAGAATATGGTATTGATTTATTTTTTTTTTTATTTTTTTTTACTTCCAGGAATGAATGAGAACCATTCCACTTACACCCATAAATAAGAAAGAAATAGCACTTAACACCCCGTGTGAGTGGCCTCGAGGCAATAAGAAGAGTCAAACTGAGTACCTTCTACTTCCTGAGGCATAGGCTCCTTGTCGACTCAGCTATCCCCTTGGGATTTGTATTGGTTTACTCCATTACTATAACATAGATTCAGACTGACTCAATTCATTTAGGCTATATTTAGTATGTATTCTTGTAATATTTTCTTAGAAATATATTCTTAGAAATATATTCTTAGAGAATGCATTCCTAAAATAGGTTTAGAATGAGCTAAAGAACGAGGCATTTTCGTTTGAGCTCCAAATAAAAAATGGATAAACAAGTGCATTCCAGAATAAGCTGCATTCTCTTAACTCATTCCATGATTCAAGAAAGAGAATGCCTACAAAACACTGTTTTTGTCATGTTAGAATGTGTTCTTGACTTATAATGCAAGGCTGCTTCAGCCCCACATTTTCAATGCAAATATCATCATGTTATATCTGAACCCATGTAGTAGTCAACATAGTTTGCAAATGAACTCGGTAAACCATTACTCCATTGACTATAAAGAAATTTGGTGCATTTAAAAATGGGATTTTCTTTTGACATCACATTACACTTGTTTTTTTTTATTGAAAGTAATTATTGTTCTTTTATAGTATCTATTCGGAAACTTTGCAAGATAATGACAGGATCCAAATCCTCTCCTATTGATAGGCATCAGTTGCCTTTAGATGACCGACAAGTGACGCAAGTAAGATCCAATGGTGGAAATCAAACTAATCTTAAGATAAGGTTTTGAAGTGGCAAACCACAAAATCAACCCATGAGTGAAGATCAAAATTGTGAAAATCAATTTTCCGTTGAAACTTCTCTTTGGCTCAAGCTTTCTACAAGCAAAGGAAGAAAATCGAAATTGTAAAACCAAATTCTGACCTCGCTGAAATATCTCACTCTGGATCAAGCTCTCTGCAAAGGATTCCTCTACAAACCTCTCCCTCAAACTCTCTACCTCTCAACATCTTCTCTACTCCTAAAACCCTCAACAAACCTCTCTCTCGTCTTCTTCTTCTTTTCCTTTTTCCTTTTGATTTATTTTTCTTCTACCAACACCTAAGGGGGTATTGTGAACCCATTAGGGAAGGAAATAAATAATGGGATTCGATTGGAAAATCCTCTTTGAAAAGGAGGGCTGGAGGAGACTATAATTGTAAAACTCACACCCAAAAAACCCAGTCTAACTTAGTTTTCTTCCTATGCTAAGGTTTTCCACGACTGACGGACTTGATGTTATGGCAACCTAAAACCAGCTACTAAAAATTTTTGAACCATGTTTATGTCATGTCTGCTAGTAACCAAATAGGTTACCAATCGCAACAACCGGTCAGAAGACCCCCAACCTGTTGAGACCAGATGTTGCAACCAGATAGGCTAAAAAGCCTACTCGAATTGACACTTGTCAAATTTGAATTTTGATTGAGAGGGAATATTCCTTGGACCTATGAACAAAACCTAGTAGATCCCACCTTACTCCAACTACCTTAAGGGAGTGGAAACCCTCTCCCAACTCCTTTGCTTGCCATTTGGCAGATTTTCCATAGCTTACCACTCACCAAAGGAGTCTTACTTGGGAGGGAGACTCTAAGGTGATCATACTCCTCCAAACCCTCTCTAAGAGATATGCAATCATTCTGAAAGTTCTGACGTGTTCTCTCAAAGGAGGAGAGTTGTGGAAGAAGGTGAAGATAAAGGGAAGACATTGCTAGAGAACCACTGGCACCGCTCATCACTCAAGCTTCCTTTCTCGAACGAATTGTTGGTAAGCATTGTAATCTATTGTTGTAGGATAGTAGCGATAGGTGAATCCCATTAAAGAAGCCTAAAACCTCCATTCTTGTTCGAGTTTGCCCTCCATGAATGACTAAGCATGTTAACCTTGTTCTATTTGAAAGAAGGTTCCTTCGAAGTTGGCTCAGGTTAGACCTCAAGCCCATCCATGGTTAAGTACAAGATAATGAGCCCTAGATCTAGGAGGTGCGCCCCTAATCGACCTTGCTAAGCCGTAGGATAGGATTCAAACCCTTTGTCAAAACTCCAGCTAGATGATCCATTGACAGACCTCCACCATATAAGTCTGGAATGGTATCCAGAGAGAGTTCCAGAGGCAAGATCTGTGCCTCCAGGAAGACCAGCCTTAAGACCAACCCCTCTAGGCAGGTCCGGTAGCAATACCGGTCGCATGAGTATTGCAACCAAATGCATTCAGTAATTCTTTGGTATGTAACCAGCAGTAGCACTAGTCGAACGTCTACAACAACCGGAGCTGCGACCGGATGGAAACAGAAGATTACCGAGAGTAACCAAAAGTAATACCAGTTGCACCATTGCTGCAACCGGATCTGCAACCAGATAACCTCTGGAGGCCCTATATCAGGTTGTCTCAATTCACATTGTAACTAATATCCTCACTTACATATTAGGTGACACGTGTGTAATCAAGATCAACTTACATAGTGCGAATTGTAGAGTTAATCACCTTGACTTATTTTGGTGTGTTTCTAATCACTTGTCAACCTATGTTGCATCTTGATTGATAATATATCATCCAATATTTGTACTTTTGATGCATTGCATTAATATACTATATCTTGTGATTGTGTGATGAATGATGCTTGTGTAGGAAGTTGTGAAACGATTGAGGACCACAGGATCAAACCCACTTTGCAAAACTTGCCATTGGCTGCCTCGTATCCTAATAGGTTGACAACGTCTAGGGGGATGATGGATGGCCTGGGATTTTTGCTAGGGTATCAAGGGGGTTCATAAGAAGACATGTAGGATTGGTTAGTGGAATTACCCATGTATGCGACCCTGGCCAACAGGGGGTCAGGTGTTGGTATAAATAAGGGATGAGGGGGAGGTGGTGACCGTATTCTTTGGAGTGTCATTGGCCAAATCTCTGCTCTACCACTGTTTATATAGGAGAAGCATGGTTTCACCAGGGCTGTAGATGCAGGCTGGCGAGTGTCCATTCTCTCCTGTGCATGGAGGTTATGGTTAGCTTTGGTGAGTGTAACCAGGCTTTACCTTAGTACTAGCATAGATTATATATATACCCGATTCTTGTTGTGTGTAATAAACTAATCATGTATTATTGCTTGCTTGTCTGTTTCTCACTATGCTCAAGTTGAAGAGCTTACCCTTGTGTACGCCATTTTTTTAGATGATGTTATAGGTATTGTCATTGCTAATTATGTGAATGCTCCTGTCATCACCAAGCTCACTTAGCTAGGTGTGTAGACACTGAAAGAGGAAGAGCATGATGGGGATTGTAAATGTGATGCTTGCGTGTTTGAGTGAATGAAGCAACTCAAGCATTAATTGTTATTTAATTTTTATATATAGTTACTTTTGATTACGGATTAAGTATTTTAATGTTATTTTATAAACATCTCTTTGATGGTTTGATTGGACTTAAAATAAGACATAAACAAATTCAAAAAAAGCTCGGTTTACTTAGTTACATTTTCGCTATTGTATTTACTCTGATTCATGTGTCATGGCATTTGATTGGTGTGGGGTTGGTGGAAGTTTACAAGGCTTATGTGATTCTGGGTTGGATCGAACATAAATTGTGTGTCGGTTCAGTCATACTTTGTTATATATGTATTGAAAGTGGGGTGTGACAATGTTGGTATCGGTCAATGTTGTGAATGACATGTTGATAAACTGAGCATTAGGTTAACAAAATTTTGAAAGAGCATAATAAGTAAATATGAAACAAACTGACTATGTGTGAATAACAAACAAAATGAACAAGCATAATGTGCTAGGAAAAGATTAGAGATTAATTTTTAAAGACAGTACTATGCATAAAAGAAAGAAATATAAACATAAAAAAAAGTGATAAATTGTTTCTTGAGTATAATTCACAAGTCGAACTATTACTCTCCTCAGAATAAGGTAAAATAAAGAATATGATGACATGAATCTGAAGGTGGAGGTATAGACCTGCGAACCCACTGGAAAGTTTGCACTGGTGCCGGACCTGACGTCGATGCCTCTCTAATGTCCTCTACATGCAACAAGCTAGCCCTCGCCATCGCCTCCTAGAGTGAGTCAAGGTAGGAAGAAAATAAAGATTGGGCATGCCGAATCTGTCTAATCTGATTCTCCATCGTATGGGGTCTTTGATCAGCCCGAGCCTCACGGATCTCTGCCGTTACATCCTCTAAAGTGACGGGAACCCATGAAGGACCCACAGGGATGTCTCCACTCTCTGTTTCCATCTCAACCAGTGCCTTCTGGTCTGCTCTATCATATGTGTCCTCTTCTGCCTATAATGCTGGTGAATCTCGATCTCGGGGACGAGGCCTAGCCTCCAACTCTTCGTCACTGAGCACTGCCTAATGAAGATGCATCTAGGCAATGGCATGCCAATCAAATTTGGCTGCTACTATCTCATCCATGGCCATCTCTTCATGTACATCGATGCCCAAATGCATAAATAGGTGCGTGAGTAACTTCCCATAAGGTAGGTTGGTAGGCCCCAAGCCCTCAACCACCAAGATCATAACTTGCATCAGTACATAGGGAGACCAACTTGATGCCTAGTCAGTAGACAATAAGGTACTAGCAAAAAGTTGACACTTCATTGTAGTGACCCCCTTGTGGTAATATGTTGTGCTAAACGATTCTGCAGTATACTCTGGTCACTAGATGATAATTTGCTGACTGATGGTAATGGCCTGGTTTCAGAAGCAAATTCCACATTGCAGTCTGCATTCATTCATCCATGAATTCCTTGTTCCTTGGCCCACAAAAGGCCACTTTTCCATCCATCGAGGTTCCTCATAAGCCTGCTAACTGCTCCGTGTTAAAGGAGATGTCAACGCCCTTCACTTGACTCAAAATGCGAACGTCTCGCACCAAATCACCCTCGTCTAAACTGCCTTATACTCCTAAGTTGGAGTAAAATAGTCGTACCAAGTCTGGCCTCTTGACAATGCTGATTTGAAGGATGGGAGACCAACCCATTGCATCAAAAGGTTGCTTGGACGTCAAACCTTCCTAAATCCTCAAATACCATGAACCGACCAGCCTCTACCAGTTTGTCCTCGAATTGCAGATATGTTTCATGTTCTTCCAATGAGCGAAAATGTACCTCATCTAACACAGAAAGTGTAGAAATTCTTGGTCGCTTCTTAGGAGCCATTTGCCTGCAAAGGAAGCATACAAATGGGATTTTATTAAGAAATGAGATTGAAGAACATCAATTGTAGATGACATGGAATTTTTGAAAGTTCTAGGTGATCAAGTAACCATGGAGTTAGCATATAAGGACGAAGGTGAAGTCCAAGTGATCATGAAGTCATATGGAGATGTTAAGAAACAGATAAGCATAGTGAAGTAGAGTTCCCTTTATATATATATATATATATTCTTCAAACCCTATAGAAGGGATTTTCCATGGAGATATAAGCACCCCATTTTTGCCATCCCCAGCATAAGTAAATCCATATGACAAGTTTTTAACTTTTAATTCAAGGTTTTGTGATTCTTCAATGGGCCCCACAGCAGGGTCATGGGCTACTACCTATTTGGATGCATAGGTCGTAAAATTATCTTCAAAATGAGATCGGAATCACCCAATTCAGACATCAAATGAGGAAGGTATCACAGTTTTAGTGGGTTTAAAAGTGCAAGGGTGTTTATGTAATTATCGCAAGATGCATGCATGAATTATCGTCAAACTTCAAATCATCATATCTTGATCATCTGACGACTGAATCAGGTGATTCCAGTGCCATTGTGTTCTGTTTTCAGTCCTCTTCAAAATGGATGCGAAGAATCTTGGGTATAGGTCACCGGTGGGTCCCATGCAAGCTTTCATGCATAATTATCTAGAGAACTTCCATTCTTCATATCTTAGTCGTCCTACATCCGAATTAGGTGATTTAAGCGTTATTATTCTTCATTTTTTAGTCATCTTCAAAGTGGACATAGGAAATTTGGGACATAGACCGTCGGAGAATCCCTTGAGGAATTATAGTCAAAATGGCTCATGAATGATAGAAAGAGAGAAAACCCAATTAAATCAGCTCAATCTAAGCCAGTCTTGACCCAACCCAAGTCAATTTAGTCCAGCCCGATCTAGTCCAAATCAATCAGGCCAAATCGGTTTGGCACTTGATACACATGCATGTGCATTACATATCATATTATATTGTATATAGTATATATTATATTGCATTATTAAGATATGGTAATAATCTATACAAAAAAAAGGTGGCTGCATGGGGAGCATGAGGTGTAGCCGTGGGAGTTGTTTAAGGAAAGAAGATGAAGGTAATAAGGCTAGGTGTCAAGTAAGGGAGGAAGAACAAAAAGAGAGAGAGAGAGAGAGAAAGAGAGAGAGAGAGAGAGAGAGAGAGAGAGAAAAAAAAATCCAAAGAGAGGAAAGATTTGGTGGGACTAGCTCTGAAAAGGAAAGGAAGAGGACGACAACTTGGGTGGACGTTTGATATGGTAAAAAAAGGTGAGAGAGAGATGATGGCCATGTGTTAAGATAGAAATAAATAAAGATAATATGATGAGGAAATTAAAAAAAAAAAAAAAAAAACTCCACAAGGCCAGCCAGTGTTGGGGTCGGTTAGAATTCTCTTAGGAAAGAAATAAAAATTGAGAGATGAATGCATAAGGTGTCATTGCTTTAAGGAAGAAGAAAAGTAAGTAAGAAGGAAAGTGCAAGGTGTCAAGAAACCCAAAGAAGGGCTGGTCGGTAATTGACAAGGAAGAATAGGAATGAATTGGGGTTGAGGGGATCTCTAAGAAGAACAGAAAAGGAAGTTGGGTGGTTGGTTAAAAGAAAAGGAAAAAAAAATAAAAGGTATGAATCTCGATGAAGAGGAATCAAAGGAGAATTAGATCAGATGGAAAAAAAAAAGAAGAAGAAATTTAAGAATGGAAATGCCGACTCAGCTAAGGGGGAAAAGAAAAAATAAAAATAAAGAAAGAAATATCAAAGAGATAGAATAGAAGAGAGAAAATGAGAAATCAAAAAGAGAAAGAGAGGAATTAAAGGAAGAGAGGTCGCCAAGAGGCGACTCTAAGAAAGAAAAAAAAAAAAAAGAGGAAAGGAGGAGATTGAGATGGGGAGGACTGAATCAAGGGAAGAGATGGGGATCAAGAGGGCAATGAAAGGAGGAGGAGAAGGGGAATTAGAGAGGGCTCCCCAAATTTGTGAAGAGGAGGATAAGAGAGAGAGAGAGAGAGAGAGAGAGAGAGAGAGAGAGAGAGGGAGAAAGAAAAGAAGAAAAGAAGATGACTCACCTTCAGAAACTTTGGTACAATCTCCAGCAAATCCTACATCAAAAGGTTTCACTCCATTAGAGCACAAGGTTGGTACCCTAAAACAAATTTAGTGGTCTTTCATAAGGTTTGAATGTTGGTTTTGCTTGAATATGCTCATTTTCATCAAATCTCGATCTGAAATGCTCTATTACATGCATGTTGATGTTAGGATGCTCATGTCTAATATTTTTTATATATGATAAATTACTTAAATTACTCAATGATGAAGATTTGAGTGTCATGTGATGATTTTGATGTTTTTGATAATTTTTACAAAGTGGATTTCTGATCTGAAAATTTCAGATTTAGAATCCTAATTTGGGACATACATCTCATGTGGTTTTTTGTAAAGTTTGAAGCCCAAAATTTTTATGGGATACTCTCTTGTATGTTAGAAGACTCCCCCATAAATTTTGCCTCATTTGGAATTGGGAAAATTCATCAAAAAATTCTCCATTGGTGCTGCTGCCCTACTCGGGTACAGTGCAAACCCTATCAAAAAGTCTCTAAAAAGGGGTCTTATCGCCATAATTTGAAAATACTTTCCTCACAAAATTTTTAGATATGGAAGTCTTCTAAAATGTGGCACTAGTTTTGGACTTTTTCAATTTTCATTGAATTGATATGATTTTTGAAGTGCATAGTGGTCTATTTTTTAATCAATTAGGATATACTAATTGGCATGACTAAGAAGTGCTATTTTGCACTATGAGAATGTTCTGTTTGCACTTGTTTTCTTAATGAAATTTTAGATCTATCAATTATCTATATAGACATATATTTTTATTTAATTTTCATTAAGGGATTGATTTTGATTGATTTTATTCGAAATTTAGGGTGCAACTGGTCAAAATCTGAAATAGACATGACCAGTGCACATATTCATACTTGTGGTATTCATTTGACCCGGTTTCGTTCCCTATTGGGGTTAGTTGCCTTGAGCCAAAAGTTAGGTCTCTAAGTCCTCTTTCTGAGGGTATGTTTTGAGCTTAATTTTGATATATGTAAGTCTCCATATGCCCATTGTGGCACAGGGTGACAGAATCTGTCACCATGGATGTGCACTGAATTGTGCAACATATTTGACTTATATGTGCTTTCTGTTGGGACTCGACCCCTTCAGATGAAATGTAGTGTGTCAAGCCAAATTTTAGTGAAAACAAAATAGGACTTAATTTGAGTTACAGAAGACCTACTTATGACCATTTTGGTATAATATGACAGAATTTGAAATCAGTTTCTAGTTTGTGCAATACTTGACACTTTATGTGGCAATTTTGACCATCTTTGAGTCATTGTTTATTTCGAATGTCTTCATAAAAGTTGCAGCATTTTCAAAGAACTTTTTAAGAATATGTTTTGATAATTTTTTATTTTCAGAAAGGTTTCATCGATGTCTCATTCATTGTACGTAATTATGTAATTTGTTGCTTGAGTGATTTAGTAAACTCTACCATGATTGAGTACACACTTGCTATATTTAGAGTGCTCACTTGCCACATTTGGATAAATTGCCACATTTGGATAAATTGCCAAATTTAGAGTGCTCACATGCTTTGTTTGGATTGCTTACATACCATATTTGCCATATCTACGTATTGCTATATTTGGCAGAATAAATAGGTTTTTTTTTTGCCATATTTAGCAATGTCATGATAATTGCCATATTTAGACATGCCATGTTTAGACTTACCATGCTTAGAATATAGCATAGTAAGTTTAACCATGTTTAAATAGATTTTTATGATATCATATGCCATATTAGGAATATTTTTACAATCTTGCTATATATTGTGTTAGTTACCATAAACATCATACAGGCCATGTTCAAATATAGTATTCTATTTTTGGAAATAACTTTATTTTTGCAACATCCTAGTTGAACTACCATGTATGCACACTTCTAGAAGAGAATCTATGTGTGGGGATGTGCATTTAGGCACCCACATTCATGGGAAGGGTATAATGGAAATAATTAAAGTCTTAACAAAGAAAGAGAATGCCTTGCCAAATCTTCTAAAATTAGAGCATAGGATGAAAAGGTAGTTTAAGATGATCCCTGCCCCTCAATCCTCAACTTAGAATAGGTTGCTCCTTAGACCTAGAACAGGTTCTAAATTCTCAACCTAAAATAGGTTCTAAATCGTTAACCTAGAATAGGTTATCCCATAATTCCAAACTACGCGGATTCTGATTCCTAGGGCAAATCTTAGGATACGTAGGCAATTTGGGAAGAATCCCAAATTTGGATCCACACCTTAGTCTACACGGACTATCCATAGATCCACTAGGATATCCATCCACATTCCAACTAAGAACGAGTTATCCACATTCCAACCCAAAACGGATTATCCACATTCCAACCTAGAACGAGTTATCCACTTTCCAACCCAAAACGAGTTATCTACATTCTGACCCAGAATGGGTTATCCACACTCCAACCTAGAATGGGTTATCCAGGTTTCAACCAATCCCCACCCGGATTCTTATCCGATGATTTTGAACTACATGGATCTTGATTCTTAGGCAAACACTAGGATATATAGGCAATTTGGGAGAATCCCAAATTCGGATCCACACCTTAATCCACATGGACCATCCATAGATCCACTAGGATATCCATCTACATTCCAACTCAGAAAAGGTTATCCATTCCAACCTAGAAAGGATTATCCATTCCAACCCAAAATGGGTTATCCACATTCCAACCCAGAAAGGGTTATCCAGCTTTCAACCCAGAAAGGGTTATCTACATTTTGACCCAGAACGGGTTATCTACATTCTAACCTAGAATGGGTTATCCACATTTCGACCCAGAAAGGGTTATCCACATTTCAACCCAGAAAGGGTTATTCACATTCCCACCCAGAAAGGGTTATCCATATTCCAACCAAAAAGGGTGATCCATATTTTGACCCAAAATGGGTTATCCATATTCCAACCCAGAATGGATTATCCAGATTTCAACCAATCCTCATCTGGATCCATGGTCTACTTAGACTATCTACCCACTAGGGATACTTAGTTTAACCCACATAGATTATCCATTCTTAGATCTACTAGGACCATCTATCAGTCTGCATGGACTATCCAAAGCTTGACCCATAGGGTTTCTCTCACCTTTTCAAGCATAAACTTCAATTTGAACAATGAACTTAATCATGCACAAGCATAAATCACAACCATAAACTTTAATCACACCTGAACTATGATGGTGAATCTGATTTTCAGAAGAAGTCAGAGATACGTAGGCAATCTGGAAGGATCCAGATTCAGTTCAATGATATCAAACCACTTGATTTGGTTCGATTCAATATAAAGAGTCTAGCATAGGAAAGGTATAGGAGACTGATCTCGATCGGGTAGTTTGGGTGCGTAACCCCTTCCTATAATCGTAACCTGATGCTTACCGAATCTCTGATGGACCAAAAAGCCGATCTAAGGGTCATGAGTCAATTGAAGTCTTATCTTGGGGTGAGACTAAATTTTTGAGGTCCTAGACCTTAATCTAGGTGGTGACTCCCAAAATCCATCCATTATCTTTGTCCTCACAATGGCGACTTCACTGGGGATATAAACGTCAGGCTCCTAAATAAAAAAATTTCTTGTGTGAATTGAATGCTAGCTCTTAGGATACTATATTTATGCTTGTATAATATTGTTTTAACGGGAATGGGTTCAGTCACACATTCGTGCGAGTATCTGAATTAGGTCCCATGCATATGGGATAGCCCGTTAGGCGAAATACACAACCTTGGCCTATACTTTGTGAGTTCACGATAGGCGAGCAACCTCTAACGAGCGTTTCTTAGGTCTACCTAGGAATGCGTTATGCTACTCCACGTCGTTTAATTCTTGCAACATAGTATATAAAGGGATTGGGGACCCATTATTCATCGTGCATTCGGTGATAGGTTACCCCATCCTAGTCAAGGTGGCATTTTCTGTCTTAACCCAAATTGTAGCCCAATGTTTGTTATTTTTGGTTCATTCATGAATCAACCTAGTAAAATTTTCTTAAGCATGACATCCATATCCAAGACGTTGAAGTTTTGTCCATTTTTGTCTTCGATTGGTCAATATGTTAGAATCCACACGATGAGCATCTTGAACTCTCACCCAATGGGAGCATGAGGTATGTATAAACCTGTTTTACATCATAATGGACGATCACTATATACCATCCATTAATCAAGCTCGATGTGTCGAACCTCTCATTGTTAACACGTCGATTTCAGAAAACGACTAGAAAATCCCTGTCATGACATAGATACCATGGTCAAAAAGAAATTTACTAGTTTGTTCATCCATGAACCACTTTTGCTAATCATCCTTAATAAGGACAATTGATCAATATATCCATTTCAATTTCATTGAATTCGGTAACCTAAGTGGCTAGACCTTGGTACCTTTGATTATCCATGTCAGAAACACGAGGTCCCCAAACCAAACACATGGCTTAACCAAAACCAACTAAATTAACTCGGATAATATTTACCCGATTGCCCTTATTAGGGAGCTAACTTTGTTTTGTTAAGTCATCTTTGATTGTGCATGTAGCTTCTTCCATTCCTCTAGATGTCTAGAATCCCGATATTCCTCCATTGGGTTTCAATGCCTTTGAAAAAGAGAATCAAACTGCAACCATATCCACCCTTTTAGGGTGAGAGGCCCCTACAACTAGGGAATTGTCTTGATCCCCCACCTTGAGATCCATCCATGTTATCTTTCTAAATGAATCAATGGAAGCCATGAATCAAGATCTTGATTAAACATCAAATTTTGTAAGAAATGAGACAACCAGATTTGAAAACATAATCAGTAACTCAGCCAATTTGGTCCAATAGAGCATTTAGTTTAAGCAACGACAAGCACCTATACGTGAAAGAGTTTACACTCCTGGACAGTTAGTCCCTAGGCCCCCTTAAACATCATATTAAGTTCATCTCAAAATCAAGGAGAGATTTTGCCCCTAGGCAAATCCAATCACCGTTCTCGATTTACTTCAGAATTAAGGAGAGATTCAGCTCCTAGGCAAATCCAATCACTATTCTCAATTCACCTCAGAATTAAGGAGAGATTCAATCCCTTAGGCAAATCAAATCACCGTTCTCAATTCACCTCTGAATTACGGAGAGATTCAACCCCTAGGTAAATCCAATCAATGTTTTCGATTCACCTCAGAATTAAGGAGAGATTCAGCCCTTAAGCAAATCCAATTACCATTCTTAATTCACCTCTAAATTAAGGAGAGATTTAGCCCCTAGGCAAATCCAATTACCATTCCCGATTCACCTTTGAATTAAGGAAAGATTCAACCCCTAGGTAAATCCAATCATCGTTTCGATTCATCCAAAATTAAGAACAAATTCAGCCCCTAGGCAGATTCAATCACATCCAATTTATCTCAATATCAAAGAAATATTCAGCCCCAGATTCAACCACCATTTCTGGTTTATCTCAGAATTAAAGAAAAATTTAACCCCTAGGCAGGTTCAATCATCACTTCCAAATCATGTTCGAATGGAGGAGACATTCAGCCCCTTGGCTTCTTCACCCTTCACCTTCGATTTAGGTTCTGATTCATGTTGGAACTAAGAAGAGTTCCATTCATTTGAATTCAATTAGCCCCTAGGCTTGTCCAACCATCAACTCCTATTTAGGTTTCGATTCATGTTGAAACTAAGAAAGGTTCCATTTATATGAACTTAATGTGAGCATGAGTTAGCCTCTAGGCCTATTCAACCATTACCTCTAGTCCATGTTCCATTTCATGAAGGAATTGAAGAGAGTTTCAGTAATTTCCACTCAATTAATCCTTCATCTCTAGCAATTAAAGCCTAAACCATGATTGTCATTCTTGGTCTCTATTAATCAAAGCCCAACTCAAGCAATCCTTTCCTCTAGCAATTAGAGCCCAGTCCATGACTGTCAATCTTGATCTCTATCAATCAGAGACCAATTCAAAGTCAACCCGATCCATGTCTATCATAGCCCAGTGCTACAAGTTAGGATCGCTCATCAGGAATGGCGAACAAGAAGAATTCCCCTTTGCTTGTTAGTAAGATCAGTTCCAGATTCTGGAGTCATCAGAAACCATGAACCTTCAGCTATGATAGTTTTATCCCATCATGGGCATTTCTGCGCCATTGGCTGAGGAAATGCCAGAATCCAAAGAGTTGCCTTCATATTTCTCATTGTTCAAAGAGAGTAAATGAAACTTTCCCGAGTAGTAGGGTTGACCAAAGATAAGATCCGATATGCCCTAAGCTAGGATAGGAACCAGAATCACAGTTAGGGAATGGTCCGATGATGAAACCCTTAACCCATAAACTGGGGCATGAACCAGATTAACTTTGAACCTGAATTGAGCACGGTCCAATGAGGAAAGCTATTGACCCCTGAACTGGGGCATAAACCAGATTGACCTTGGGCCTGAATTGAGTACGATCCAATGAGGAAAGCCATTGAGCCCTAAGCTGGGCATGAACTAAATTGACCTTGGACCTGAATTGAGTACGGTCCAATGAGAAAAGCCCTTGAGCCCTAGGGTGGTCATGAACCAGATTGACCTTGGACCCGAATTGAGTGTGGTACAATGAGGAAAGCCATTGTATCTAAAATTAGGGCATGAACCAGATTGACCTTGGACCTAAACTGTGAGGGGTCCAATAAAAAAATCCATTGAACCCCAAGCCGAGGCATAAACTAGTCAAATCTTGTACTCAAAATGGTGTAGTCCAATGATGATACCCCTTGCTCCCCAAGCTGGGACATAAGCCAGAATGATTTTGAACTCAGCTATAAGTGGTCCATTGATGAATCCATTTAACCCCAAATTGGGGCATGAACAGAATAACCCTGAGCTCAAAAAAAAAAAAAAAGGTCCGATGATGAATGGATCCCAAACTGAGGCATAAAAAAAGAAAAAAAGAAAAAAAAAGAAAAAAAAGGAGAGAATTGTATGGAACCTAGAAAGGTAGGTATCTTGTACCTGTTGATAGAGGGGCATGATGAGTCCTGTTATTAGAAGTCTGAAGGAAGATCTATTCCCACAATGACTGAAGGTGGTCGCCGAAGGCGTTATGCCCAACTGGAGCCACTCAGACGAACTAGTTGTTTCAACTTTCTATTATCGGTATTCGATAGGTCATTCTTGTCTGGGTCCAAGATTGATATGCTTATTGACAAGTCTAGTCCAATCTGCCCTGTAAGTAAAAGGAAATCACCTCATTTGGGATTTCAAACTTTGTGCCTTGTCTCTTCCATACATTTCCTCCCAGTTTCGTACATCTTTCTATTCCACGTGTGCAGTCAATTCTAAATTTCAAGATGATTAAAATGATGAGCCATCTCTTGAACTTCTACGCCACCCGGCTTCTTGAGAAAGGAAAGTCCAACCCATCGGAGAAAGCTTCAAATGATCAACCAGGAGACAGAAGAGTACTCTCAAGAAACATGTGTTGAAGAAGCAGCCAATTTCTTTGACTTGTGAAATGATTCCAAGGAAAGCATCAGATAGTAACAGATCATATCAGCATATCAGCCAGTTAGTACAAATGAATGGAAGATAGATGTACCACCAAAAGGATGAAAATACCAAAGTTCTTACAATGTACATCATCTATAAGCAAAAGATACCTGATGAATGACCAATCTCAAAAATCAAAGAATGAGGTCATTGGAATACCCAAAAAAAAATAATTCAAGCCTATGTTTTCTCTACATCATTAATGAGAGATAAGCACATCAGATAGAAGGTGATGATTAACTTCCAGCGGACAGCATACGGATTCACCATTCAGAAAAAATCAGACACTAGATGAGCAAACACAAATGTTCAAGAATTTACAAAAGATCAGAGTACTAATTAGGGCAAAGACATTCTATCTTACTGGAAATGTTTAGAAAAAGAAGCTTCAAACCCAATATTGAAAGTCATGATTCAATTTTGCGATCAAGCGAAGCATTGCATTATGTGGCCTTCACATCCATTAAAAAAAAATTAAAAAGAAGAAAAAAAAAGAGAAAAAAGAAAATAGTAAGATGTTGAATGGCATTGGAGCTCGACAGTAAGCCAATTGTTCGTCTCAATTCAAGAGGTGGCAGTTTCAATCAAAGCCTGATAGCAAGTTCGATCGTTCGTCGCAATTCACAGTGTGTTGGACTTGACTTTTGATTTTGGTCAATTACATCCCGCCTTTACAGGAGATGATCTCATCACTTCGTCATCATCAGAGAAAGATTTCTCATCAGCATTAGACTCTCTCTCCCGTCCATCAATCCGACGACCTTCCAAAGAGTCTCCATCACAAGCCCTTCTTTTGATTATCAATTTTTATGGCATTGTATCTCATGAGTATGTCACCATTTTATGTACAAATTCATGAATCTGGCTGGAACTCTCATTTGTCATTTATTACATCCGACGGCTTCCCAAGGTTCCTACAAGCCCTTCATTTCTCAAGCCAAAAAAATGGGATCTTCTTGGTAAGATAAGCCCATTCTATATAAACAATTAAACACTCTCCCAATGGTAGCCCCATATAGATAGTTTCACATCAGTCCTCTCGGACCTTCAACATCAATACTTGTCAACAAACTTAAAGGTTTCAGGCTTAGATATGATCATGACTGATTCAACATCCTGATGTAGCTTATTGAGACACGTGTTCCATCTGAACATCTCCAAGAAAGGAAAACACAATTCGGTACTACTCCTAATTTTGGTGTGGGAATGCATTTCCCTAAGGTCAATTATAGTGATGATTCAAATAGCCACTTGCCTGTCAATGCGTGTAAGTGCCAACTTAAATAGTGGGGCAAGGCTACCCATTTGTCATGAAAGTTGTCACACCCCAATTCCAGCTGAACCAGAAGTGTGAGTGAACCGTCACTGAACCAACGGTTCACACCAGGATCTCAATAAGACCGTGTCCACTCATACAAACCATTGCACATAACTACAATCAGAATATAATAAATACAGCGGAAGTCTTAAATAGAATGAACTGAGTAATCTATTGATAAATTTAAATAAAATATCAAGTTATTCAAATTTCCAAAACTTAAGTAATTATATTTACATCAATTGTATCTTCAACCGAAAATAAATAGAATAAATAAAATCAAATCCTAAAGGTACACGCAGAAAGGGCACTCGCATGAAGCGTCATGCTCGTCCTCTCCTGCTTGCACGTCCAGGGCAGCCATGCCTCCATACACTGGAGCATCCACGTAATCCTCCACTGTGTAACCTGCATCAACATCTAAAAATATGTATATATACATACAAGGGTGAGCTCACAACTTAGCTCAGTAAGACAATCGGACAATGCAACAAACATATGCATGAGTAACATTCACATCATTGTTTGCAATGTGCTATAGAAAGGATTGGTGGCCACCGCACCTCTATACACGAGTGTGTGAAGCCGCCCAATGGATCAAACACCACTGCCATCCCATATGCTCCCTATCATGGAATAGAGATAGAGTTAAGGCGTCTGGATCAAACACCGTCAACACCTCCCCTGATACTCTACCCATACCAATACGTAAGCCCCTATTAGCGAGGGCTTGTAAACTGGGCTCGCAACTAACCAATCCTACATGTCATCACAGTAGGCCCTGTCCTAGCGTAGCCCCCTACAGCATAGAGATAGAGCTAGAGTCTAGTGGCCAGGCCAGGGACCACAGTGCCACTCGCTCCCCTGATACCCTACCTGCACCAAGCATGCTAAGACAGAACGATACGAAAAGGTGCTAGTGTGAGGAATGATCCCAGACTCCAAGCCCTTCCCATTCCACACACCAACAAAAACAATCACATGCCTAACAGTCACAACCTAGCATAGCAAGTATGCATGAACAATAATAATGACTGAAAGTAAAGGATGACATGCGAGAATGTACAAACATCAATCCACAGAATCATAATTATTAACAACGTTTACTGTTATTTAATTATTAGGGTTTAGGTCCGATTCCCTTACCTGACGCTTGTTTGATAGCTTGCTCCGCGTCGCAAGGTCCAAACGTGCTATCACAAGGTCCTATATGATATTAGGGTTTAGTTAGAATAGATTTATGTTGGTCGGAAAACCAACAATGGCAAAACACATCTCACAGAGTTGACCCGTCACAGTACCGGTCGCAGCACTGTGGGGAAACCTGCGACCAGTATGGTCGTCCGGTCCCCACAGACCAGTCCCCGAGAGGTACTGGTTGCAGTACCGATCGCATATGGTGCGACCGGTATGGTCGATCAGTATGTCTCCGGAAGACCATATGTCCGGTTTCTCGACTTTCGTCGGTCACCCCTATTGATCCTAGGGTTCCTCCTACACATTCTAGGTCTGAGCATTGAGTTAGAGTTGTTTCCAACTCCATTCAAGTCCTAGTTTTGATGGTCTCAACCTAGAACTTGAATCTAGGGTTTATCGACTAGATTAGGGTTTGACGACAAAATAGGGTTTAGATCAATACCTCGCTTTGCATGGTATTGATCCAACTACAATTAACCATTCTAGATTACTTATGGTAGAGGAAGGTTTGAGCACTTACCGTTGACTTGCGGTAACTTGTTCTTCGTCGAACGGTAATGGCGGCTCTTCCCTCTCCTTCCTAGCTTCTTCTCCTTCTTCAGCCTCTTCCTCCTTTCTAGGGTTTGTGAGGATCATGAAAGAGGTTTTAGGAGGTTTAAAGGGATTTATATAGGCTAGGTTTAGGTTTAGGAAGCCTCTTAGCATTAGGAAAGTCCTTCGGTTTAAAATTTGGAAAGTGGGACCCGCAGAGATCCGTTTCCAGATCTTAGTGGTCTGCTGCGCAGGCCATACCGGTCGACCGGTACCAAGACCGGTACCATCGACTGGTATGAATTAATTCATACTTAATTCGGTCTGTTTGGTCTGTTTCGTACCTGGTTGTCATCTGCTCGTCCCGTCTGGTCCAGTGATGATTGGAAGACCTGTTACGACATGAATTCAAGGTTTAGATTGGGTTCATGGAGTGCGGGTCTTACAACTCCCCCACCCTTAAAAGAAATTTTGTCTCCGAAATTTGCATGTAGGTTTCACAACTCCCCCACCCTTAAAATAAATTTCGACCTCGAAATTTGAACGTACCTTAGTCGTCGAAAAGGTTAGGGTATTCATTTCTCATTGCTTTCTCTTTCTCCCAAGTAATTTCTTCCACATCTTGGCTTTTCCAATGCACTTTCACATAGTGGATATCCTTGCTTCGAAGATGTTGTACTTTTCGGCTTGTGAGCATCATAGGTATTACTTCAAATGTTAAGTCCTCTGTCAAGTCTGGTGGGTCTGCTGTCAAGATGTGCGATGGATCCCTGACGTACTTCTTTAATAAAGACACATGGAAACATCATGAACGCTTGACATGGATGGTGGTAGAGCCAGTTGATATGCCACATTGCCACGTCTGGTCAAAATCTCGTATGGTCCCATATACCTGGGGCATAGCTTCCTCTTCTTACCAAATCGTTTCAGACCTCGCATAGGTCATATCTTCAAGAATACTTTATCACCCACTGCAAACTCCAGATCTCGACGTCGGTTATCTGCATAGTTCTTTTTTCAAACTTGAGCTGTCTTCACTCTTTCCTTGATTTGATCAATCACTCAAAAAATTTCTTTGACGAACTCCGGTCCTACAATCCTTCTCTCTCCCACCTCATTCCATAACAGAGGTGTACGACATTTCTTCCCATAGAGTGCTTCATAAGGAGCCATCTGGATCGTAGCCTAGTAACTATTATTATAAGCAAACTCAATGAGCGATAGCTTCTCGTCCCAAGCTCCTTTGAAATCTAGGGCACATGCTCGGAGCATATCTTCTAAAATTTGAATAGTTCTTTCTGACTGCCCGTCCGTCTGAGGATGAAAAGTTGTGCTAAACTTCAACTTGGTTCCCATTGCTTTCTGTAATCCTTCCCAGAACTTTGATGTAAAATGAGGATCTCTGTCAGATACTATATTCTTTGGAACGCCATGAAGTCTGACTATATTATCCACATATAGCTTGGCTAGCTTCTCCATGGTATACTGAGGTCTGATAGCGATGAATCGAGCTGTTTTGGTAAGTCGATCGACTATAACCCATACTGCATCCACTGACCTTGGTGTCAAGGGTAGGCCAGTGACGAAATCCATTGTGATACAATCCCACTTCCATGCTGGCTCCGGTAGTGGTTGTAGCAAACCTACAGGTCTCTGTCTTTCAGCTTTAACTTGCTGGAAAACGAACCGAGCTACATCCGCTTTCATACCCCTCCACCAATATAATCTTCTTAAATCATGGTACATCTTGGTGCTTCATGTACTGAATATGGGGTGTAATGAGCTTCTGTCATAACTCGATCTCTGATATTTGAGTTCTCACTCTCAGGTATACATAATCGTCCACGATACCTGAGTACCTTGTCTGAATCCAAGGTAAAGTCAGGATTGCTTTTACCCTTTTCTAGATCTTCTTGCACAGTCTTGAGGAGTGGATCATGTAGGATTGCTACTTTGACCTCATCTATTAGATCCGATGAGATTTTCAAGGCTACGAACATCAACGTGAACTTATGAATTAAGCCCTGTTCTATTGGACTCCTATAGTTTCTAATATATACTCTTCATCATTTTCTATTGAGCTTGAGGCTGCAACACCCAATGCAGCATTTGTACTAGGTCTTGCTTCAGGCTTCGATGCCCACTTTCGGCTTAAGGCATCAGCCATAACAATGGCCTTACCCGATGGTACTGGATGTCACAATCATAATCTTTCAATAATTCCAGCTATCTCCTCTGTCTCATATTCAGGTTCTTCTGAGTGAAAAGGTAAGTTAAGCTCTTGTGATTTGATTTAATCTGAAACTTTTCACCATAAAGGTAGTGTCTCCAAGTCTTGATTGCGTGAATAACCGCTGCTAACTCCAGATCATGCGTAGGATAGTTCTTCTCATGCTCTTTCAACTGTCTTGATGCGTAGGCAATCACATATTCTCCTTGCATTAACACACATCCAAGACCTAACCCTGAGGCATCCGTATATAAGGTAAACGGCAAGCCTGGTGCTGGGATGGTCAAGATAGGTGCAGAGACTAGTCTTGACTTCAAAGTCTGAAAGCACTTCTCACACTCATCCGTCCATATGAACTTTTCCCCTTTCTTGGTTAGTCTGGTAAGTGGAACGGCGATCCTTGAGTAGTCTTCCATAAATCTTCTATAGTAACCAGCCAATCCAAGGAAACTATGAATCTCCGCAATTGATTTCTGTGCATCCCATCCTACTATAGTTGCGATCTTGCTTGGATCTACCTTGATACCATCTGCAGATACTACGTGACCTAAGAAGGCCACTTCTTTCAGCTAAAATTCATATTTCTTGTACTTGGCATAAAGCTTCTCTCTTCTCAGCCGTTGTAGGGCTGCTCTCAAATGTGTTGCATGAGTCTCCCTATCTTGCGAGTAGACCAATATGTCGTCAATGAATACGATGACCGAAGTGTCCAACATGTCATGAAACACTCGGTTCATCAGTTCCATGAACGATGCTGGAGCGTTAGTCAACCCGAATGACATTACAAGGAACTCATAATGTCCATACCTTGTCCTGAAAGCAGTCTTCGGAATGTCTGCGGCCTTGATCTTTAATTGGTGATACCCTGATCTAAGATCAATCTTCGAGAAAACCTTTGCACCCTGCAACTGATCGAATAGATCATCGATCCTTGGTAAAGGATATCGGTTCTTGATGGTTAACTTGTTCAGCTCTCGGTAGTCGATACATAGCCGTACACTACCGTCCTTCTTCTTAACGAACAATACAGGTGCTCCCCATGGCGATATGCTTGGTCATATGAATCCTTTATCTAGTAGTTCTTGTAATTGGGTCTTCAACTCCCTTAATTCGGTAGGGGCCATCCTGTACGGTGCTTTAGACATCGGCGCCGACCCTGGCATAAGGTCTATCACGAACTCTGTAGCCCTGTCTGGAGGTAGACCTGATAGATCATCTGGAAATACATCTGGAAACTCAAGTACCACATCTAGATCTTCCATCTTTGGCACCTCAGCAGTTATGTCGACCACAGACACTAAGTACCCCACTCCTCCCTTCTCTAAGCATCTCTTAGCTTTTAGGGCGGAGAGGATCAGCTTCTGCTTCCTAGGTAACTTGGTCCCAGTGAAGCTAAACTCTTTCCCTTTCTCATCTTTAAGCACTAGTTTTGTAAGACCCGTGTCAATTTAACCCGGTCTTACCATTGTGAACCAGGTTTACCCATCATGGTCGAGTCAAATGGACCAAGGGCATGAAGGAGATCGAGATCCCAAGTACGAAATCGACCCGAAAACACTTAATTCTAAGGGAGGGTCGCACACCCAGTGAAGCAGGGTCGGACCTCCCAATACAGAAAGTCAGACCCTCAGTTTTTTGTGGGAGGGTCGGACAGCTTAAGACCCTAGGGTCGACGGGATCATCGACCCTCCCATCGACCCTCGATTTCTGACGAAACTAAAATTAGGAAATTTCCTAATTTTCGGTTGGGATTCTTTCCAAATCTCAATGGGATTATTATAGGACATTCCTAGTCTATTTAAAGGACGTTTCTTAGCCACATTCACTCCTTTCACAACCCTAATTGAATTGAGAGAAAGAGAGAAGAAGGAAAAGAGGAAGAAAGGAGGCTAGGAAGAAGGCTTAGCAAAAAGGAGAAGAAATTGCAGAGAAAAGTAATCTTTTCAGGTATGGATACCAATTCCATGAGTTTCTACAGACCTTAGGTTAGATATGGTTGAGTGTAGGATTTCGGAGAAACCCAAACTATCCATCCATGGTTAGGTTTTCATGGAAAACCATAGGAGGATGCACGAAAGCTATCTAGATGAATTATACATGGTTCTAGACCATGGAATGAGTGTTGGGTGAATGTAGGAAGCAAGTCATAGGACCCCAAACACGAAGAATGGATTAAAAAGTGGAAATTAGACCGAGTGCACCAAGGGTCGCACCGAGGGTCGATAGACCATCCGACCCTAGGTGTTTCGACCATCGACCCTCGAGCATTCGAGAAGTTCGAATGGAGGGAGGGTCGATAGACCCATCGACCCTAGCATCGACCCTAGAATCGACCCTCGCTTGACGTAATAGTTTTTAAATTCTGAATTAATTCTAATTAAATTCTATCGACTTTGTTAGGTTTGCTAGCAATATAATACGCTTATAACGGTGGATTCGAAAGCTTGGAAAATATCTATTAGCAAGCTAAGGTGAGGAACCTTAACCCCAAACTAAATTGGTTAATTATAAACTGTTTTCTATTTATTGAGTCCTATGCCATGTTTGATTCTATGCGAATATGTTTGTAATGTGCATACAAAGATGCCATCCAATATTTCTATTACTTGTTCATGCATATCTACTTTATTGTTTATAACATGATGATGATGATGATGATAGGAATAGGCATGTGCTTGTATGTGTGTGGTTGATGTGCTTGATGCGAGCGAGTATCAGGGGAGGTGTGATGAGAACGTCAATAAACGTTAACCTTTGGCGGGTCTCAATACTTTAGCTCTATCTCAAACTCAAGTCTTGTGCATTGGCATCATCGTATCGCCATTACCTTAGCGGAACTATTATGTCGTAGAGTATCGGGGAGGTGGTCTCGGTCCTTGTAGTCTCCGACTCTACCGGGGGGCCTTAGCTCTATCTCTATGGATGTTCTAAGGGATGCTTTGGGGTGAGGCCTTGGATACACTGTTTGGCATTAGGATTGGTTAGCAAATGAGCCCGGTTTGCAAGCCCTCGCTAACGGGGGCTTACGTGTTGGTATAGCATTATATAGCAATAACTTTTAACCTTTGTTGTATAATGTTATGGTAGGGTGGATGGGGACGACGATAACCGTTAACCTTCGGGGCGGGCTTCCACACCCTGTGTATAGAGGCGGTATCAATAACCGTTAATCTTTTATCACCCAACCTTTCTATTGCACATTGTAAACTATAAACCAAGACCAAAGATATAAATTGATTTTTTTTGCATGCATATGTAATGTTGCATTGTTTTGGCTACTCACTGAGCCGTGTTGTGTGCTCACCCCTCGACGTCGAATATTTTTAGTTGATGATGCAGGATATACTGTTGAAGATTATATGAACCTGTCAGCGTATGGAACTGTAGCAGCTATGAAAGTTGGAGCTGAAGACGATACACACGACTCCTCTTGCGAGTGCAACTCGTGTGTATTCGATTAGATATTTTTGTAGGTTTCTTATTGGATTTATAAGACATGTATTTGGTATTTGAATATTTATGTCTTAGTTAAACACAGAATAATTTGATATTATGGGTATCATTTTAGTTCTCAGTTCATATTATTTATAAATTTTCCACTATTGTGTATTACTCTGATTATGATTGTGGATGCGTGTTAAGTTTGGATAACGCGGGGATAGCCTATAAGAGATCCTGGTTGAACCGTTGGTTATTTGGCGGTTCATCACACCATTATGAAGTGTGCGGAATTGGGGTGTGACAAGTTTTCTTTCACCACATAATAAGCTAGCCAAATGATGGCCTAGCCAATCCATTCCCAAGATGACGTCAAAGTCTGCCATCTCAAGTAGAACCAGACTTGCTTCTAGGTTTTGGCCCTCAATACTAACTGTACACGGCCCATAGTATTCATTCAACGCCACTTCGACTCCCAACGGAGAGCGAACTATCAAGCTTGGGTTCAAACACTTGACAAGTAATTTCATTCGCTTCCCAAAATAATAGAAACGAAGGAGTGTGTGGTCCCAGAGTCAAAGAGTACTCTGGCAGGTATACCAACTATATTTACAGTCCCTGAAATTTAATTATCCCTTAGTTCTACATGCTCAAACACAACAAACAGTAAGTCAAATAGGAAGGGATAGAATCATACCAGTAACCACATCAGGTGATGCGACTGCCTCTTCAGTGGTGACTGCGAATACCTTTCCTTGCTGCGGCAGTTGCTTCTTGGGTAGAGTACAGGTCCTCGCATAATGACCCAATTGCTAGCAGTTGAAACATTTAACATTTGGGTTTTGTCCAGCAAACTGTGATGGTGGTGGTGCAGTAGTGTTCCTTGCAGGCACCACAGTAGACTGAGCCCTGTATGGGCGGAATGGTCTAGTATTGCCTCCACCTGAAGTCTCAGTAGCATGCCTCTTCAGTCCCCTGTTCTGAGCAAAGAAATTGTCTCTTTGACTGGATTCAATTACCCTAGCAATCTATACAGCCTCATTATATATCTTCTTCTCCAAACCCAAGACGTGCTCTCGGATACTTTTTCATAATCCCATGGTGAACCTATGGGTCTTGGTTTCTTCTTCTTGCATGCTTGCCGGAGCGAAGAAGAACAGCTCTTCATATCTTTGCTGGTAAGGAACAACCGTCGACTGGGATTGCTGCAGGTTGAGGAATTCCTTCTCCATTTGATCTCTAAAGCTCTTCAGAAAGTATTTATCTAAGAACACTCCTTTGAATGTTGCCCAATCAATCTGAGTGTGCTTTACCTCTAGGTATGATCGGATAGAATTCCACCAGGCATTTGCATCTTCCTTAAGCATGTGCGTAGCGAACAACACCTTCTCATCTTCCGCACAAGTCATCAAACAGAAGTTCTTCTCTATTTCAGACACCCACTGTGCAGGCCACAGTGGTTTCCCTGGTTTCCCTGTGAAAGTAGGGGGTTTCAGTTTCAAGAAGCTATCTACCGCTCGGCTTAGGTCATTCTGCCCCTGTGCATTCATTCCATACCATGGTGGTGGGTACGGATAGATTCCTTGATAGGCAGACGACGGTGGAAATTGGTGTGGTGGTTGTAGATTCTGTTCTTGGCCCATTGGCCCAGTACTACCATCCATTGGCAGTGTGGTGTTATTTCTTCCAGACTCAGGCGTACCTTCTGTAGGAATATATCCCGGTGGCCTGAACATCTTCAACATCTCGTTCAGGAATGTTTTCTACTGAGCTTCCATCTGAAAAAATAGATTCGTCACAATTGTTTCAGAGTTTGTGTGAGGGGGTCCTGGCAAATTTATTGGTGCTCTGGGACTCTGCCATTCTTCACCATTTGGGTTCACATTTTGCTCCTCAACATTTCCTATTTCCACATTGTCCTCGTCTTGGCGTACCCTAGAGTGGTGACGCCTTCGCGAGCCTCTATGACCATTTCCGCCCACCATCTCAGATAAATTTTCCTGCTCGGATCTGAGAAGAAGACATAACACATGAGGTATAATCGAACAGTCATAATAGTGTTAGTCTTTAACAAATGCAAGGCGAAAAATCGTAACAAAAACTTAAATTGGAATTTTTTTAAAAGATTTTTCTCAAAATTTTCTAGGCTTCGAATAGTTGTCCGGTCGCACCATACCGGTCGCAACACTGTGTATGGTAGTGCGACCGGTATGTCCAGGCGGACAAAATTTCTCGGATTCCCGAGAGGTACCGGTCGATGTACTGGTCGCTACCCTGTAGGGTATGGTGCGACTGGTATAGTCGACCGGTCAGGATTTCTCTCCTAACCGAGAAGTACTGGTTGACCTGTATGGGCAAAACCGTTGACCGGTATGCCCAGAATGGCTTTAAAATCGTGAAAAGTGAGATTTTTCTCACTTTTCTTTTCTTCTTCTTCTCCGGTGGCGATTCCTCTCTGGCTTGCTGAGTTGCTATAGTCCGACCGGTGATCTTAGAAGCCATTTTCTTCCGATCAAGGCCTAGAACATCGCCTCCAAGTAATTTCTTTCCTTCCATTCATCACTTTCATATCGTTTCTCTATGGTTCCATGCCCAAAATTTAGGTTTTTCTTTGTTTAGGAAATTCTAATTGTAGGAACTCTTTTCCTTCGGCTTAGAATTGGTTTAGGGACCTCTATGAGCAAAAGCCCTCAACCAATTTGAGGTTCTACCGAAAGGTTTTTACAAAAATCAAAATTTTTCGATTTTTAACCTAGGTTTTGGAAAAAATCGATTTTGCTGAAATTTCCCAAATTTCTTAGTTAATTGATGTATGTTTGGTTTTCATGAAGTGTTTGGGGGTTACGTAAGTCCTCCTCCCCAAGTTTTGGGTGAGTTCAAGGCTTTTGCTTGATTTACTGTCGTTATGCTGTCGAAATTTCAAAAATTTCTAACCCATTTCTCTTTGTTTGTCTTTGTTTATAGTTCAGAATGTCTCAACGCAGAGGTGCGGGTAAACGTTCCTTTGGTCTTGGCATGCACCGCCTGCATCCGCCTGTTCCACAGCTCGATGAGTGGTGGTTTCGTTCTGAGGCGGCGCAAGCCTGTTTTCCCTGGTTTGAGGAGAAAAATATTGAGTCGGGGCGACGTGTGAACTTGGAGCAGCTGCAGCGGTTTGACGTTGAGGCAGCTTTTGATAGACTTGGGTGGTTGCCCGTTATCACCTGTACGGTGACTACCCGTCCCAACCTTGTTAAACACTTCTATGCAAACCTGGAGATAGAGGGAGATGTCAATGACTTCAGTCAATGCAGGGAACTCCGCCTTACCAGTCTCGTCAAGGGTGTCCCCATGTCCTTCAACACTCACCAGCTCGTCGATCTCCTAGGGATTCCCAATGATGGGGACTTAGTCTACTGTGCCCCTAAGATGAAGGGCTTTCTCACAGACGATCTGTGCCAGGATATTTCAGAGCAGTTACTTAACCCTGGAGTGCCTATGAAGGCTGCTAGCTTGAGACCTGTGCCTCGGGTATACAGTCGCATCATCCAGCACAATATTGTGCCTCAGAGCAGCCATTACAGTGAGTTGTCTCAGCTCACTCAGTACTTGACCTACTGTGTCTGCACTGGGGAGCGGGTCTGTCTTCCCTACATCATTATCAGGACCATGCATCAGGCTACTCTATCTGATCGGGCTAGTAACCTTCCATATGGCCGACTCATCACCACTCTTCTGCAGTGATTATGAGTGGACATGAGGGGTGAGACTGCCGTTGAGGATACTATGACCTCGGACATCGACTGGGATGCCATTCTCCGGATGCAGATGGACAACCTGCAGATCAGTGATGAGGACTTAGAGGCTTGTCCTCGCCCACTCAGGAGGGTAGCAGCCGCGGCAGCAGCCAATGCGGCTCATGCAGCAGAGGCAGGGGGTAATGATGAGGGTGGCGATGATCAGATGGAGGATGTTCCAGCGCCAGCACCACAACCCACACATGCAGCGGGACCATCTTAGCCTCCTCCCGACACCATGATGGGTATGTTCACGGAGATGAGGGATGCTCAGCGTGAGATGAGCCGTGACTTGGGGCGCCTTGCTCGCAGCCTCAGAGTCACCCAGGAGTAGGTGCACTGGCTCAGGGTCACCTATGAGCGTGATTATGATATTGCCGACCCTATTCCTCCTATGCCCCCAACCCCATGATAGACTTCTCATTTTTCCTCTTTTTTTAATACAATTTATATAACAGGATAACTGTCTGGCTTGTGGATTGTACCCTGTAGCACCGTTAACTTTTGCTACAATTTAAATATTTAATAGATGGTTATGGTTACTTTTCACACTAGAGCATGTCTGTTTATTAATTCTATAATTAATATAGTATGTTATGCTCTGTCATATTTAGTCTCAGGCATCAAACAAGTGCTTAGGGTGTGTTCATATTAAGGCTTTTAATTTTTTCTATCTCAGTTCATCGACTCAGTTAGGTGCAATATGGTCTGTTGGACAGAGCCTAAGAGCTCTGATACCAAGTTGTCACACCCCAATTTCGGCTGAACCAGAAGTGTGAGTGAATCGTCATTGAACCAACGGTTCACACCAGGATCTCAATAAGACCGTGTCCACTCATACAAACCATTGCACATAACCACAATCAGAATATAATAAATACAGTGGAAGTCTTAAATAGAATTAACTGAGTAATCTATTGATAAATTTAAATAAAATATCAAGTTATTCAAATTCTCAAAACTTAAGTAAGTATCTTTACATCAATTGTATCTTCAACCAAAAATAAATAGAATAAATAAAATCAAATCCTAAAGGTACACGCAGAAAGGGCACTCGCATGAAGCGTCATGCTCGTCCTCTCCTGCTTGCACGTCTAGGGCAGCCACGCCTCCATACACTGGAGCGTCCACGTAATCCTCCATCGTGTAACCTGCATCAACATCTAAAAACATGTATATATACAAGGGTGAGCTCACAACTTAGCTCAGTAAGACAATCAGACAATGCAACAAACATATGCATGAGTAACATTCACATCATTGTTTGCAATGTGCTATAGAAAGGATTGGCGGCCACCGCACCTCTATACATGAGTGTGTGAAGCCGCCCAATGGTTCAAACACCATTGCCGTCCCACATGCACCCTATCATGGAATAGAGATAGAGCTAAGGCGTCCAGATCAAACACCGCCACCACCTTCCCTGATACTCTGGTACTATGACTGGTACCTCTCGGGGACTGGTCTGTGGGGACCGGTCGACCATACGTCCAGTTTCTCGACTTTCGACGGTCACCCCCTATTGATCTTAGGGTTCCTCCTACACATTCTAGGTCTGAGCATTGAGTTAGAGTTATTTCCAACTCCATTCAAGTCCTAGTTTCGATGGTCTCAACCTAGAACTTGAATATAGGGTTTACCGACTAGATTAGGGTTTGATGGGAAAATAGGGTTTAGATCAATACCTCGCTTTGCATGGTATTGATCCAACTACAATTAATCATTCTAGATTACTTATGGTAGAGGAAGGTTTGAGCACTTACCGTTGACTTGCGGTAACTTGTTCTTCGTCGAACGACAATGGCAGCTCTTCCCTCTCCGTCCTAGCTTCTTCTCCTTCTTCAGCCTATTTTTCCTTTCTAGGGTTTGTGAGGATCATGGAAGAGGTTTTAGGAGGTTTAGAGGGGTTTATATAGGCTAGGTTTAGGTTTAGGAAGCCTCCTAGCATTAGGAAAGTCCTTTGGTTTGAAATTTGGAAAGTGAGACCCGCAGAGATCCGTTTTCGGATCTTAGTGGTCTGCTGCATAGGCCATACCGGTCGACTAGTACCAAGACCGGTACCATCGACCGGTATGAATTAATTCATACTTAATTCGGTTTTTTTGGTCTGTTTCGTACCTGGTTGTCATCCGCTCCTCCCGTCTGGTCCAGTGATGATTGAAAGACCTGTTACGACATGAATTCAAGGTTTAGATCGGGTTCATGGAGTGCAGGTCTTACAACTCCCCCACCGTTAAAAGAAATTTTGTCCTTGAAATTTGCATGTAGGTTTCACAAAAGTCTTGCCTTTCGGACTTCCCCTAAGGGTTTCGGACCATTGGATAGGACCATAATTGTGGGCAACATCCTCACCATATTAGGACTCCTTGTTCAACCCAAGACGGGATTTGCAAAAAATAAAAAAAATAAAAAATAAAAGAATAAAAGAAAAAGAAAATTCAAAGAAAAAAGAAAAAGAAAAGAAAAAATGAGAAAAATGAGAAAAAAAAGGGAAGAAAAGAAACCTCAGCAGCGAAAGGCAACCCAAGAAACCTCAATAGGCAACCCATAATACCTCAGTGGGGATGGACGACCTGATGCGACCCTAAAGCATTGCCCTCATTGGCCCTTCATAAAAAAATTCAGTCGTTCATGTGGACAAGTGTCATACCTAGTCTACCCTCCATAAGGAAAGGAACCCCTCTTGCTCTCGACTGAATCATATTCAGAGGAGTTGAACAAACCATCATCTGTTTGCCTCTTGGGCTCCATAGCATTGCCTTTCGATAGAATTATATCTTCAAATCCTATTGTCACATCAGGAGAGAGCAAAATCTCAAGACCTGGTTGTGGATGTAGCCAAATTCATCAAAATCATCAGCTCCCTCATTTTTAAGATTCAAGAAAGGTTTATCTGATAAGTCACTTTCTGCAATCAATTTGTCAATCTTCCCTTGACCTTGGAAGTATGGTCAAATTCAAAATGCAATCTGGGTTTGACCTAGTTTCAACGGTAGGTTGATTACCCATTTCCTTCTATCTTGCTCGTAGCACACCGTAGTAGTGGTCTATCATAACATGCAGATACTGGGGCATAGATATACCCTTTATAGGGAAATTAAACTTGATCATATGAGCATTACATCTAGGATCCATTGTCCAATCTGAGTCACTGATTTTCCTACTCAATAGAAACAGGTCCTTCCAAGTTAGTTTTTTGCCAATTTCTCAGTTCTCCTAATCTCGTTGATGAAGGAAATCCAATGTGGTCGTTCACCTGTTAGGATTAGGTTACCAAATCCTTTGAAGGAATACTTCGGATCCTTTGTTCCTCATGCCTACTTTGGGGCCATAGTTCATTCATCGTTTAAAATTGGCACAACAATGTTGCAAAGCCCTGAGCTTTCCATAAGCCCAGATTAAGGGCCGGACCCATGTCACATTTCATCGCCGCTAGGCTGTTCTACCAATTTGGTCTGTCGCACTGCACAGTCAAAGAACTTAGTCAACCAGATGTCCCTCGACAGTTTAATACCAAAGTTAATCAATAAAATCACTTTGGTCAGAGACTGTTATGCTCCCCTCATTCTTATCCAAAATCTTCGCTAGAGTTTCTTTCAATCCAAAATCCAACAACACCAATGTTGGTTAAAGAAAATCATCACTTTCAAATTACATCGAACCCTTCTAAGGGAGCAATCAAGTCATCACTACTCGTGCAGAAATTGAGTCAAAATTTCAATATCAAGTCACAAATGGTCAATTTTAAATCTGGGTATCATGCTAGCAAAGTCCATGACACCATTTCCATTAATGCCATGCTTTATGCCTTTACCAATAAAGCAAGGGCTAAAAAAAAAAAAAAACCAACTTGGAAAGCTACCAAGGCATTCACCATCATCATTTCAAATATGTCCAGCACCCTGTAGGTTCAAAGTCAAGAGACTTCTAAAATGGGTCAGATTTCAATCCTTTAAGATCAAAGTCAAGAGACTTCCAAGATGGGTCAGATTTCAACCCTGAAGGTTCAAAGTCAACAAAGACTTCCTATATGGATCACTTTTGAACATCCTAAAGGTTCATAGCAACAAAGCTACTTAAGAGGATATTCTATTTTCTAATACCGAAGGTTCATAGCCATAGAGGTTCTAAGAAGGATATTCCAGTTTTCAACCCTGAAGGTTCAAAGTTGGTAGGGACTTCAAAGATGAGTCATTCAGTATCACCCCATAAGTGACCTTTTGAGTTCTTGCTCATTTCATAATCAATAGCAAGGTCCTCACCTTTTTGCTTATTTCAGAATCAATAGCGAGGTCCTCATCTTTGAAGTGACCTTCAGAGTCCCTACTCATCCAAAAATCCTATCAAAGACATCCAATTAGGTCGTTATCATAGAAGTGACCTCCTGAGCCTCTGCTCATCCAAAATCCTTTTTAAGAAAATTTATTTCAATTTTCACTATACAAGTGACCTCCAGAGTGCTAGCTCATTCAAAGATCAAATCAATCTCAGTCTATAAGTGAATCAAATGCAGAGCCCTAGCTCATTCAAAAGATCAATCTTAGAATCTCAACCCAAAGGATCTTAGCTCAACCAAAGACAAGACAACAAGTCCTCCATCCATACAAATCAAGGCCGAGCTCAAGTTCGTGCGACCAACTTTGTATTCATAGCCTAACTTCATACAAGAAGAGGTTTATCAGCCTACAAATGGATCAAATCGGGTTCAAGCCCATGCGTACCTTGCATTATGAATCCCAACTCAGCAAGAAGAGGTTCCCAGCCTACAAATGAGCCTAGTATTTGCAGCCTAGCTTCATACAAGTAGAGGTTTATCAGCCTACAAATGGATCAAGTCGGGTTCAAGCCCCCACGTACCTTGCATTATGAGTCCCACCTCAGCAAGAAGAGGTTCCCAGCCTACAAATGAGCCTTGTATTCACAGTCTAGCTTCATACAAGAAGAACAACCACCAATTTTCCAAGGAGAGTTAATCTTCTTGCTAGTCGAACTACATTATGGGCTTGATTTCTAGGACACCCCTAAAATACGTAGGCAGTTTAGGGCAAAATACCCTAAGTGCAGCCCAATAAGTAATCTCACTCATATAAAAAATGTGGTTCTTTTGTCTTTAGCCTTCAATTGGAACAATCTCTGCTAAAGAGGGGCATCTGTAAGCGCCCATTTTTGTCATCCCCATCATAAGTGAATCCATATGACAAGTTTCTAGCTTTTAATTCAAGGTTTTATGATTTTTCAATGGGCCCCACAGCAGGGTCAAGGGCTACTACCTACTTGGATGTATAGGTCATGAAATTATCTTCAAAATGATACTAGAATCACCTAATTCAGACATCAAATGAGGAAGGTATCACAGTTTTAGTCGGTTTAAAAGTACAAGGGCATTTATGTAATCATCGCAAGATGTATGCATGAATTATCGTCAAACTTCAAATCATCATATCTTGATCATCCGATGTCTGAACCAGGTGATTCCAATGCCATTGTGTTCCATTTTCAGTCCTCTTCAAAATGGATGTGAAGAATCCTGGGTATAGGTTACCGGTGGGTCCCATGCAAGCTTTCATGCAGAATTATCGAGAGAACTTCCATTCTTCATATCTTAGCCATCCTACATCCAAATCAGGTGATTGAAGCATTGTTGTTCTTCATTTTTTAGTCATCTTCAAAGTGGACATAGGAAATTTGGGACATAGACCGTCGGAGAATCCCGTGAGGAATTACAGTCAAAATGGCTCATAAATGATAGAGAGAGAGAAAACCCAGTTAACTCAGCTCAACCCAAGCCAGTCTTGACCCAACCCAAGTCAATTTAGCCCAGCCCGATCTAGTCCAAATCAATCAGGCCAAATCGGTCAAGTACTTGATATACATGCATGTGCATTACATATCATATTATATTGTATATAGTATATATTGTATATAGTATATATTATATTACATTATTAATATATGGTCATAATCTATACAAAAAAAAGGTGGCTGCATGGGGAGCATGTGGTGTAGCTGTGGGAGTTGTTTAAGGAAAGAAGATGAAGGTAATAAGGCTAGGTGTCAAGTAAGGGAGGAATAAAAAATAAAAAAAAAGAGAGAAAATCCAAAGAGAGGAAAGATTTGGTGGGACTAGCTTTGAGAAGGAAAGGAAGAGGAGGACAACTTGGGTGGACTTTGATATGGTAAAAAAGGTGAGAGAGAGATGCTGGCCATGTGTTAAGATAGAAATAAATAAAGATAATATGATGAGGAAATTAAAAAATAAAAAAAAACTCCACAAGGCCAGCCAGTGTTGGGGTTGGTTAGAATTCTCTTAGGAAAGAAATAAAAATTGAGAGATGAATGCATGAGGTGTCATTGCTTTAAGGAAGAAGAAAAGTAACTAAGAAGGAAAGTGCAAGGTGTCAAGAAACCCAAAGAAAGGCTGGGCCGGTGATTGACAAGGAAGAATAGGAATGAATTGGGGTTGAGGGGATCTCTAAGAAGAACAGAAAAGGAAGCTGGGTGGTCGGTTGAAAGAAAAGGAAAAAAATAAAAGGTATGGATCTCGATGGAGAGGAATTAAAGGAGAATTGGATCAGCTGGAAAAAAAAAGAGAAGAAGAAATTTAAGAATGGAAATGCCGATTCTGTTAAGGGGGAAAGGAAAAATAAAAATAAAGAAAGAAATATCAAAGAGATAGAATAGAAGAGAGAGAATGAGAAATCAGAACGAAAAAGAGAGGAATTAAAGGAAGAGAGGTCGGTGAGAGGCGACTCTAAGAAAGAAAAAAAAAAGAAAAAAAAAAGAGGAAAGGAGGAGATTGAGATGGGGAGGACTGAATCAAGGAAAGAGATGGGGATCCAGAGGGCAATAAATGGAGGAGGAGAAGGGGAATTAGAGAGGGCTCCCCAAATTGGTAAAGAGGAGGATGAGAGAGAGAGAGAGGGAGAAAGGAAAGGGAGAAAGGAAAGGGAGAAAGAAAAGAAGAAAGGAAGAGGACTCACCTTCAGAAACTTTGGTATAATCTCCAAAAAATCCTACATCAAAGGTTTCACTCCATTAGAGTACAAGGTTGGTACTCTAAAACAAATTTAATGGTCTTTCATAAGGTTTGAATGTTGGTTTTGCTTAAATATGCTCATTTTCATCAAATCTCGATCTGAAATGCCCTATTGCATGCATGTTGATATTAAGATGCTCATGTCTAATATTTTTATGTATAATTAAATTACTCAATGATGAAGATTTGAGTGTCATGTAATGATTTTGATGTTTTTGATAATTTCTACAAAGTGGATTTCTGATATGGAAATTTCATATTTAGAATCCAAATTTGGGACATGCATCTCATGTAGTTTTTTGTAAAGTTTAAAGCCAAAATTTTTATGGGATGCGCTCTGATATGTCAGAAGACTTCTCTAGAAATTTTGCCTCATTTGAAATTGGTAAAGTCCATCAAAAAAATTCTCCATTGGTATTTCTGTCCTACTCAGGTACAGTGCAAACCCTTATCATAAAGTCTCTAAAAAAGGGTCTTATGGCCACAATCTGAAGATACTTTCTGCACAAAATTTTTAGATATGGAAGTCTTCTAAAATGTGGCACTAGTTTCAGATTTTTTTCAATTTTTCATTGAATTGATATGATTTTTGAAGTGCGTAGTGGTCTATTTTTTAATCAATTAGGATATACTGATTGACATGACTGAGAAGTGCTATTTTGCACTATGAGAATGTTCTGTTTGCACTTGTTTTCTTGATGAGATTTTGGATCTATAAATTATCTACATGGACATATATTTTGATTTAATTTTCATTAAGCGATTGATTTTATTCGGAATTTAGGGTGCAACTGGTCAAAATCTGAAATAGACTTGATCAGTGCACATATTCGTACTTGTGGCATTCATTTGACTGGGTTTCGTTCCCTATTGGGGTTAGTTTCCTTGAGCCAAAAGTTAGGTCTCTAAGTCCTCTTTCTGAGGGTATGTTTTGAGCTTAATTCTGATATATGTAAGTCTCCATATACCCATTGTGGCACAAGGTGATAGAATCTGTCACCCTGGATGTGCACTGAATTGTGCAACATATTTGACTTATATGTGTTTTCTGTTGGAACTCGACCCCTTCAGATGAAATGTAGTGTGTCAAGCCAAATTTTAGTGTAAAAAATAGGGCTTAATTTGAGTTACAGAGTACCTACTTATGGCCATTTTGGTATAATATGACAGAATTTGAAATCAGTTTCTAGTTTGTGCAATACTTGACACTTTATGTGGTAATTTTGACCATTTTTGGGTCATTGTTTATTTTAAATGTCTTCATAAAAGTTGCAGCATTTTTAAAGAACTTTTTGAACATATGTTTTGATAATTTTTGATTTTTAGAAATGTTTCATCGATGTCTCATTCACTGTACGTAATATGCAATTTGTTGCTTAAGTGATTTTGAAAATTCTGCCATGTTTCAGTACACACTTGCTATATTTAAAGTGCTCACATGCCACATTTGGATAAATTACCATATTTAGAGTGCTCACATGTTTTGTTTGGATTGCTCACATACCATGTTTGCCATATCCATGTGTTGCTGTATTTGGTAGAATAAATAGGTTTTTTTTGCCATATTTAGCAATATCTTGATAATTGTCATATTTAGACATGCCATGTTTAGACTTGCCATGCTTAAAATATAACATAGTAAGTTTTACCATGTTTAAATGTATTTTTATGATATCATATGCCATATTAGGAAGATTTTCACAATCTTACTATATATTGTATTAGTTACCATAAACATCATACAGGCCATGTTCAGATAGAGTATTCTATTTCTGGCAGTAACTTTATTTTTGCAACATCCTAGTTAAACTGCCATGTATGCACACTTCTAGAAGACAATATAGGCGTGGGGACGTGCATTTAGGCACCCACATTCATGGGAAGGGTATAATGGAAAATAATAAAAGTCTTCACAAAGAAAGAGAATGTCTTGCCAAACCTTCTAAAATTAGAGCTTAGGGTGAAAGGGTAGTTTAAGATGATCCCTGCCCCTTAATCCTCAACATAGAACAGGTTTCTCCTTAGACCTAGAATGGGTTCTAAATTCTCAACCTATAGTAGGTTCTAACCTTGAAATAGGTTATCCCATAATTCCGAACTACACGGATTCTGATTCCTTGGGCGAACCTTAGGATACATAGGCAATTTGGAGAGAATCCCAAATTCGAATCCACACCTTAGTCCATACGGACTATCTATATATCCACTAGGATATCCATCCACATTCCAACCCAGAACGGATTATCCACATAGAACTGGTTATCCACATTCAAACCCAGAACGGGTTATCCACTTTCCAACCCAGAACGAGTTATCCACATTCTAACCCAGAACGGGTTATCCACACTTTAACCTAGAATAGGTTATTCACATTTCAACCTAGAACAGGTTATCCAAGTTTCAACCAATCCCTACCCGGATTCTTATCCGACGATTCTGAACTACGCGGATCTTATTTTCTAAGGCAAACCCTAGGATACGTAGGCAATTTGGGAGAATGCCAGATTCGGATCCACACCTTAATCCATACAGACCATCCACAGTTCCGCTAGGATATCCATCCACATTCCAACTCAGAAAGGGTTATCCATTCCAACCAAGGAAGGGTTACCCAAAATGGGTTATCCACATTCCAACCCAAAAAGAGTTATCCACATTCCGACCCAGAAAGGGTTATCCACATTCTGACCCAAAAAGGGTTATCCATATTCCAACCCAGAAAGGGTTATCCATATTCCGACCCAGAATGGGTTATCCACATTCCAACCCAGGATGGATTATCCAGATTTCAACCAATACTCATCTGGATCCATGGTCCACTTGGACTATCCACCCACTAGGGATACCTAGTTCAACCCGGATGGGTTATCCATTCTTAGATCTACTAGGACCATCTATCAGTCTGCATGGACTATCCAAAGTCTGACCCATAGGGTTTTTCTCACATTTTCAAGCATAAACTTCAATTTGAACAATGAACTTAATCATGCACAAGCATAAATCATAGCCATAAACTTTAATCACACCTGAACTACGATGGTAAACCTGTTTTTTGGAAAGGTATTGGAGACCGATCGATATTGGAGACCGATCTGGATCGAGCGGTTTGGGTGCCTAACCCCTTCCCATAACTGTAGCCTGATGCTTACCTAATCTCTGATGGAGACTCCAAAAATCTAGGTGGCGACTTCAAAAATCCATCCATTATCTTTGTCCTCATAGGAGAATGTGAAAATCATACCTTTTATTGACATAGAAGAAATTGGGTTGGAGTTCGATTGCTTAGAGATGCACCGGATGCAAGGACTTGGTGTTGGGAGGCCAAAACGGAGCTCCAACCGTACAAGAGGAAAAGTTGGAGAATGGAATAAAACTATTTGGGCTCTCAGTAATAGCTCTGATCAGAACAACCGGTTGTACGACTGTTATGACCGGTATTGTGACTGGATGATTCTAGAAGACTATAAGTTGTATACGGTCGTAGGTCCCGGTAGCAATTTCGAACTCCAGACATTGCAACCGGATACCTAGTACTGTGATTTAACTTTTGAACCATAGGCATTTGTTTTTGCATGTGCTTGGTGCCGTTTCTTACATGTTCTATTTTCGACGTTATCTTTGTACCGTTCAGCATTAGACATGATACTAACCATGTTAATGTAACGTTATAAGAATTGTTTTCGATTATAAATGGGACCTAATACTCGTTCCACTCTACGCTCTAATGAGAACCGTAATGCTTCAGCCAGAGGAGAAGCGGGTAACGGATCTAACCCAAATGGTTCATTACCACTGATAACCTAACAAGGGGAGGATCACTCAGGATGTACCACCACCACCACCGGAAGCTACTCCTGGGGATATCCTTACTATAATGAGAAATTTGGCAAATGCCATGGGAGAAGAGCAATGTGAGCTGCTAAGGGAACAATGCCATGAGAACTAAGCTCAATAGTGGCAGTTCATAGATGACTTGATAGCTATTCTGAGGCCAGCAAACACATCCCAAACTAGAAGTGCTCAAGGGATTACCAATCACTGTTCCCTTGTCAAGAATCAACACTGTCAATACAGCTGGAGCATCCACGTTTCAGAACAGACCTACAGCTGGGGTTAACCAAACACGATGGCCACACATAACCAAGCCCGGGATAGACTTACAACTGATGCCAACCGAACTGCAGTGGTTGTTCAAAACCAAACACCAGTTATGCCTGTGCCGCAATAGTATGATCCAGCCAGAACTATAGAGAGGTTTATGGAGATGAAGCCTCTAAAATTCATTGGAGTTGGCACGAATCAGCTGCAACCAGCTATTTGGATTAAATCAACTGAGAAGATTCTTTGGATGATGATCTGCACAGAGGATGAGAAGATTCTTTGTGCCACCTATGTACTTGAAGATGAACCAAACACATGGTCGACATCTACTCAGCCACTGTTAGCTGTGAAGCACCCTCAGATAACTTGGGAGATATTCAAGGATGCTTTCTTTGACAAATGCTTCCCAAGAAGCTTCAAGGACAAGATGGTGGTCGAGCACCTGAATGTATCCCTAGGCCAACAGATGGTGGATAATTATCAATACCGGTTTGAAGAATTCGTTTACTTTGCACCTATTAGAATGAAGGAGGAGTCAGCCAAGGCTTGAAGGTTCACTAAGGGATTGCAAGGTAATATCCAGGCTACAGTCGATGCTATAGGGAAAGAGGTGTACTCTGAGGTGGTACAAACCACTAAAGTCAGTCAAGCCAGTTTAAAAGACAACTATTTTTCTCAGAAAGGAGGTAATAAAAGGACAGCCATTTCACAGGTGGAAGGGCCAATAACAAGACTTTCCATACCACTCAGACCATAACTAAACATGCAATTGCTAAGGTCATACTAGCAGGAGGCCAAGCAACTAACACTATTGCGGTTACCGATCTACAATGTTTTAACAATGGTCAGACGAAATGCTTTTCAAGAACTTGTCCTCACCCTCTAAAAGCCATAGATGGGGAAGGTTTATGCTGTGTCTGCCGAAGAAGCAGAGGCATCCCCAGACATAGTGACAGGTATGTGTTTTAAATTATTTTGGGTTAATGAATTCTTGTACATGAGATTGAAATGTGATAAAAACATAGGTGTTATAGTAGTAAGAGTCCTGACAAGGGTACTCTTCGACTCGGGAGCTACCCATTCTTTCATGTCTTCATCATTTGGAAGGAAGATTGAAGGTGCTACGAAACCCCTGGAGGCATTACTGATTGTTCGATCACCCCTTGGTGTTGAAGTGGTACTTAACAAGTATCAAGGCCCATGCCCAATCCTAATTGAAGGTAGAAGTTTGAATGCTAATCTGATTCAATTGAAGATGTCTTACTTCGACGTGATTTTAGGAATGGACTGGTATTCTGAACATAAAGCCAGCCTCCAGTGTGCAGAAAAGAGATTGGAATTTGATGAAGGGGATGGAAGGATATTTGAATTTGTAAGGGATAAGAAACCCAAGAAGATGAAATTGTTCCTTTATGCACTAAAGGCAGTAAGATGTTTGCAAAAGGGTAGTGTAGATTTTTGGTGACAGTTCTCGATGTCACAACTGAGCTGTCACACCCCAAAATACCGATCTGAAAAATTTTTGGGATACGACTGGATCAACACGGATCAACACCTTAGTTTGGATGTGATCCCATCAGGACCTCATAAGCGAGGCACACACATACCAACCACTTACCAACACAATGCCACATACACAATCCAGAGTACTAAATAATAGATGATACTAAATAACCACGAGCATTCTAATTATAAATAAAAGTAATACTATTAGTACTTGAACATCTTAATCAAACTTGTTCACCAAACAACCCCATTATTCAAACTTAAAATATCCTTGTCCTATAATTCATGGGCTAATCAAATGAAATCGAATAATCCAAAAGATAATAATAAAAGAAAATTGTTCATTGCTCCAAAACTCCTTAGCAAGAAAATCTATCCATCGAAGACACATGCGTCACACTCGCACTCCACGTCATGTGCTTCATCTTAATACTGTAGTCCTCCCAATGGGGCTAAGTGAGAAATCACGGGCGCATTTAGATAATCCGCAATAGTAGTACATGCAATATCATTTAAAAAGAATGGCATACGCGAGGGTCAGCTCTCCAACATGAGCTCAGTGAGAAACAGATAGGCAAGCAAGAATATGCATGAGCAGTTTATTACACACAACAATACAATAGTCCAGTATCGTGTATGTTAGTATGCTATGGTAAAACCTAGCCACACTTTCCAAAAGATGACTACAACCTCCATGCATGGGAGTGTTGGATACTTACCAGCCTACTCCAATAGCCCTGGTGCTCCCACACGACATCCCAATCAAAATGGTGATCGGGCAGTAAGTTCGGCCAGTGATGCTCCAACGAACGTTGCCGACCTTTTCCCATCATCACTCTAATCTATTAGTACTTGACCCCCTACTGGCTAGGGTTGCATACAGGGGTGGTGCCACTAACCAAATCCTACATGTTATCCAAAATATCCCTCTCACTAATCCCAGCGAGAATCCTAGACCATCCGTTTTGCCCCCCCAAGATGTTGTCCTCCTGCTAGGAGTGAGTGACATACCTGTCAAGAATTTCCTAGCAGGTTGGATCCAGTGTTCTTTGACCTTTTCACCATTTTCTACTATATCACAGTCACTTATATTCACACATCAATTGTAAGACCCGCACTCCACTAACTTGGTCTAACCATGTCATGCCAGGTCTTCCCATCATTCTTGGACCAAGTGGATCGAGCGTGTGAAGATAGATTACAAACCAGTATGAGAATCGAGTTAAAAACACTAAAAACATACCTAAGGTCGCGTGCCTGGGTAGGTATGGTCGACCATAAGGAAGGGAACCAAAAATCTCAAATCCAGAACCCCACGGTCGATGATTCGACCCTACGGTCGACGGTTTATGCGACCGTATGATCGACCGTGAGAACCCAGATCAGACTCCGAGTTTTGGAAACTTTCCTAAACTAAGGGATTGCTTTCCTAATTGAAAGAGGAGACTATATGGAGAGTTTTTCTCTATATAAAGGATGTCTCTCAGCCCTTTTTCACTCTTTTAGAACATTAGTAAACCCTAGAGAAAGAGAAGGAAGAGAAGGAAGAGAGGGAGAAGAAGAAAAAGCTAAAGAGAAGAATTTGCTGAGAAGAGATTGGCTCTCTATCACAGGCCATGGTATGAAATGAATCTCTAGAGATGTAAACTCTAAGGAATAAGACTTCTATGAAAGATAGGCAATATCAACCTATTATGATCTATGTGATTTCTTTGAGAAAATCCCAAGGAGAACCATGAGGAGTGAATTTGATGATTAGGGTTGATAAGAAATTACTTATGATGGCCATAGGATGACCTTAGAATAAACCCCATTGAAGAACAGAAGAATTGACCCAGGAAGAACTCAAATTTCATGTAAACTGTGGCCAGAAATCTCAAGGTCGTAGCTACGGTCGATCATAACATGACCAGTATGACCAGAGGATTGACCATAGGCATTCGGGAAGATTTCAGAAATCATATGGTTGCAGCTACGGTCGCACCATATGCGATCGTAGGGTATCGACCGTAGATAGTAAGGTCGATACAGCATGAGACTATAGGACTAATCAGACACCTATCAATGCTCTGTTTCTATTTTCGACTGCTGTAACATGTCACATATGAACCCTAACTTAAATTCATATAACTTTTAGGTTGTTAAATCAATTCAAAGAGAATTTCAAGGCTTGAAAGGACATCGAGTATTGTTAACAGGTGAGGGAACAAGACCTAAATTAATTGGTTAATAATAACTGTTTTTACTTATTGAGTCCAATGCCATGAATGATTCTATGCTTGTATGCTTATAATATGCATTTCACATGTCATCCAATATTCCAGTTATTACTGCTCATGCATATTTAATTCTGTATATTTATAACATGATGATGATGATGATACTAGGAATAGACATGTGAATGTATGTGTGTAGTTAGTGTACTTGATGCGAGTGGAGCTTCAGGGGGAGGACGTGATATTGTGGTTTATCTTGGTCACCAGACTCTTGCTCTATCTCTACTCAAGTCTTGTCCACTAACATCGTCGTATCGCCATTACCTTAGCAGAACTATTACGTCATATGGCATTAGGGGAGGTGGTCTCGGACCGTGTATTCTCTGACTCGGCCGGGGGGCCTTAGCTCTATCTCTATAGACGTATTGAGGGATGCTGGGGTGAGGCCTTGGATACACTGTTTAACATTATGATTGGTTAGTTGCGAGCCCAGTTTGCAAGCCCTCGCCAATAGCGGCTTACGTGTTGGTATGGGTAGGGCATCAGGGGAAGTGTTATGCGGTGTTTGATCCGGGCACTTTAGCTCCATCTCTATTCCATGATGGGTGCATGTAGGACGACGATGGTGTTTGATCCATTGGGAGGCTTCACACACTTGTGTATAGAGGTGCGGTGGCCACCAATCCTTTCTATTGCACATTGCAAACTTATGAACCAGACCAAAGATATGAATTGAATGCATGTATATGTTTGTTGCATTGTTTTGTTTTCTCACTGAGCCGTGATGTGTGCTCACCCTTTCGACGTCGAATATTTTTAGTTGATGATGCAGGTCCTCCTGTTGAAGAATATATGAATGCGTTGACATATGGACACGTTGTTGTGATGGACGTAGAAGCTGAAGAAGATGCGCATGATTCATCATGCCAGTGCAACCAATGTGTTTTTGCTTAAGTTTAGTTATAATTTGAACATCAAATATGTAATTGATTATTTATTTTTATGTCTTGTGGTTTGGAGATAATTAGATTAAATACTTATTTATCACTGTTAGACTCTCAGTTCATTATCTGTAAGACTTCGGCTTATTTGTTTATTACCTCTGATTATTAATGTGGAATGTGTGTGTAGTTTGATATGGTGGGTATGACCTATACGAGATCCTGGGTGAACCGTTGGTTTATTGGCGGTTCATTACACCATTCTGGTTAGACCAGAATTGGGGTGTGACATCAACCATAGATTACAAATGCAAATGCATGCTCGTAGCAGTTATTGGATGACATGTTATTAAAACAAGCATGTGGCACAACAAGTATATATTATAAACACTCTAAAATTTATTAGGGTTGATGTTCCTTATCTAATATCATGGAATTGTGGTTTCCCACTCTTGGATAATTAATGTCCCTGATGTACTCTACACCTATATAAATTGTGGAAGCATGGGTTACTATTTCTAGATTATTTATTAGCAATTTATCGAAGTTTGGGGTTTACCGATCGGTATATCGATTGCAACTGTAATGACCGCCGTAACATTCGACCGAGATTAGAACCTTCTACCAAGGGTTGGTCGCGGAGTTGGTCGATACAGCGTCAACGATTGCCTCATTATCTAACAACTTCCAGAGACCTTTCTAGGATTGGTCGGTCACTACGCAGTCTCTTACAGTGCATCATCCGGTGCATCGACCGACCCCTCTCCGAAGGGCACTTATTGGTGTTCCAGATTAGAATTCTACAGTAAACTTAGTCCATACATTGCTAACCTAGTGTGGTCCAATGGTAGGGTACTTCTTAGGTCTATGTCTCAACCTAATAAGGATGGAAATTAAGGTTTATCCTATGTTACTCATTGCGAATGTGTATTCTCAAGATCAAGAAGTAATTATATCCTACATTAATGGAGAATGGTTTCTAATCCTTCCTAATTTAATTACTCAAATCTTTCATCAAAATCTACAACAAGTTTAGAGTTTTACCGATAATGGCTTGGCCAATGTTGATCGACGGTGTACGTAGTCGACAAATCTCCAAACATGAGTGCTGTAGAGCTTCTCCTTCTTCCTCTCCTTCTTCCCTTTCTCTGAGAACTCATCAAATTTTTTTGAGACTGATACATACTTAGAGGAGGGTGAAAAGGTAGGGTTTTATTCTATTAAGGTTTCCTTGTTGGGGTAGAACTCTTAGTTTGAATGGGGGACTACTAGGAAGTTGCCAAGTGGTAAGAGTTTAAACTAAGGAGGGTCTCCTTTTATTCTACAACTCCAAAAGTAGTTAGGATGGGTGTGGGCCCCTCTAGATTCATCTATGGGTCCTACAAATATTTAAATAGCCTCCCAAAATGGAACCAACGGTTAATATCGAGAATGGATCAGTTTTGGCCTGATCAGTCGATGTACCTAGTCCTTGCTCCATCTGGATTCCCGACCACCTAGTAGCAATTGGCCCCCTTTAGAATTGCATATTTAACATATGGCAAGAATGTTTGAGAGTTTAAAGGGTATCTGCTGTCACACCCCCAATCTGGACTAACAAGTAGTGTGATGAACCGTCAAGAAAACTAACGGTTTAACCAGGATCTAGTATAGGTCGTGCCCATCTGATTAAATTAGATACATTCCACAAGCATAATCAGAGTAAATAAACAATAGCGGAAGTCTTTAATACTAATGAACTAAGTATCTAATGGTAATAGCATAATTAATTATCCAATTATCTCCAAAGTAACTCAAAACATAAAATAAAATAAAGTAATCAATTACATGTTCCGATAACTAATCAACTAAACTAATAAAAAACACATGAATTGCACTCGCACAATGGATCATGCGCTTCTTCCATAGCTTATGTCTATCGCCGCTACGTGTCCATACGTCGATGTGTTCATGTAATCTTCAATGGTAGGACCTGCATCAACAACTAAAAATATTCGACGTCAAAAGGGTAAGCACACATCACGGCTTCGTGAGCAAACAAAACAATGCAACAAACATATGCATGCATTCAATTCATATCTTTGGTCTGGTTTTTAAGTTTGCAATATGCTATAGAAAGGATTGGGGGCCACCGCACCTCTATACACGAGTGTGTGAATCCGCCCAATGGATCAAATACCATTGCTATCCCACATGCACCCACCACGGAATAGAGATAGAGCTAAAGTGTCTGGATCAAACACCGCCAATACTTCCCCTGATGCCCTACCCATACCAACACGTAAGCCCCTATTGGCGAGGGCTTGCAAACTGGGCTTGCAACTAACCAATCCTAAATATCATGCAGTGTATCCAAGGCCTCATCCCAATATCCCTCAATACATCCATAGAGATAGAGCTAAGGTCCCCCAGCAGAGTCAGAGACCACATGATCCGAAACTACCTCCCCTAATGCCCTACGACATAATAGTTCTGCTAAGGTAATAGCGATACGACGATGTCAGTGAGCAACACTTGAATAGAGATAGAGCTAGAGTCTGGTGACCAGGTCAGAGACCACAATGCCACGCCCTCCCCCTGATGCTCTGCTCGCATCCAACACACTAATCACACACTCATAGTCACATGCCTGTTCCTAGCATCATCATCATCATCATATTATAAATAGACAGAAATAAATATGCATGAGCAGTAATAATAGGAATATTGGATGACATGTGAGATGAACATTAAAAGCATACAAGCATATAATCAATCATGGCATTGGACTCAATAAAAGTAAACAGTTTATTATTAGCCAGTTAGTTTAGGTTCTGTTCCCTCACTTGGTAGAAATGTTCAATCTTCTCCAAGCTTTTTAACTCACTCTTGAACCTCTTAGAAACCTAAGAAATTTGTAAGTTCTAAGTTAGGGTTCAAGCTCATCAATTTACAGTAGTCAATGGTCCATACTAGCATCAAACAGACCTCCAGAAGCTGAGTGGTCGTAGGTGTGACTGCACCAGTGGTCTCAGTTTCTACGACCACAGGGTGTGGGGTCTATACGTATGGTCGCATATCATGCGACCACACACATGTGACCACACCCTCCCTGGAAACTTCCCTAGGGCATGTGGTCGGACATATGTGCCTCGTGTGGTCGATCAAACTGCGACCACACAAGTTTTTGGTCGACTTTTACTCTCAGCCACATCCTTTCATAACTTCATTCTATGACTAACATTATGATCCTTCCTATGATTGTTCTATGGCTTAAAATTCACACTTTTACATAGTCCTTCACCTTAATCCGTTCTTCATGGATCTCCTTAGAGTTTTGTTCATAGTCTTAGGATTGAGATCTTACTTTGACTCAATATCTCCTCCATAATTTATTCTAGGCATTTAATTAATGTAGGGAATGATTCCATGCCTTAAACTTGCTGGAGAATCAAAGCTTTCTTTGCAATTCTTTCTCCTAGTTTTCCTCTTCAATTCTCCTTCTCTTCCCACTCATCTCTTTCTCTCTCTTTCAGTTTGGGTTCTAAAAGAGTGAAAGAGACTAAGGGATGTCCTTTATATAGAGGAAAACATCCATATAAAGTCCCCTTTTGATTAGGAAGGAACCCCTCTCAGATTAAGAAGGTTTCCTAATCACGGAGTCGATTATACCATCATGTGGTCGCACATGGGGTCGCAGAATCCGTCTACCATACATCTCAAAACTGCGACCACACGTCCCATACTCGAGTGGTCTCAATATTCTGAGGTGTGGTCGACCACACCTGTTTAGGTATGCGACCATACGTCTCAATTAAATGGTTTTTGGTTCGAGTTATATACCTAGCCTTGTGGTTTCTTCACCCACTTGGTCTGCTTGGTCTGACCATGATAGGAAGACCTAATACAAGGTGGTAAGACCCTGTTAGTAAGGTACAGGTCTTACATCTGCCATGTTAGTCATCAGTTTGACATTGAATCTGGTTTATCTATGGTGGAAAACCCTGGCATGAAAGAAAATCCGAGTTAGGCCGACTTTTTAGGTATGGGTTTTACATGAGTGACCTGGGTTGGAGTACTTAAAGGTAGTGAGGGAATATCCAGATGTTTCCTTATAGATCTACCAGGATTATCACCAGATCAAGCAACAGAGTTCATCATAGACCTGCTATTAGGATTAGCACTAGTATTTAAAGCTCCATACCGAATGGCGCCTACTGAACTCGAGAACTGAAGGTACAATTACAATAACTGTTGGACAAGGGCTTTATCAGACCCAACATTTCTCTTTGGGGTGCACCAGTGCTGTTTGTAAAAAAGGACAATAGTGTACATTTATGAATAAACTATCAGGAGTTAAACAAATTAACCATTAAAAATCGATACCCACTACTGCGTATCGATGAATTATTTGACTAACTTCAAGGTGGTGTTGTATTTTCGAAGATTGATCTTAGATCAGGGTATTACTAGTTGAAGATTAAAGAGAGCAACAAAGACAGTCTTTCGAACTAGGCATGGACACTATGAATTCCCAGTCATGTCTTTTGGACTAACAGACGCTCCTGCATCATTCATGGAACTTATGAACTGAAAGTTTCATGATATGTTAGATACCCCATTCATAGTTTTCATCGATGACATCTTAATCTATTCTCTGAATAAGGAAGACCATAAGGTGCACTTGTGTCAAGCATTGCAAAGGTTAAGAGAGAAGACACTTTATGCCAAGTTCAAAACGTGTGATTTTTGGCTAGATTATGTGGCTTTCCTAGGTTACGTAGTGTCAGCCAAAGGAATTAAGGTGAATCCCAACAAAATCATTGCCATTATTAACTGGGAAGCACCCAAGACTGTAATAGAAGTGCACAACTTTTTAGGTTTAGCCGAGTACTATCACAGGTTTGTGGAAGATTATTCCAAGAACGTAGTACCTTTGACTAAACTGACCAAGAAAGGAGAAAAATTCATTTGTTCAGACTAATGTGAGAGTAGTTTCTAAACTTTGAGGGATAGATTGGTCACAGCCCCTATATTGATGATTCCAAAGTCAAAAGAATCATCCACATTGTATACCAATGTCTCCAAGCTAGGCTTGGGATGTGTGCTCTTGTAAGGAGACCAGGTCACAACTTATGCCTTGAGACAATTGAAGAAACATTAGGAAAATTATCCCACCAATGAATTGAAATTAGCAACAGTAATCTTTGCTCTCAAGGCATGCAGACACTATTTATATGGAGAAAAGTTTCAAATCAAATCCGACCATAAGAGCCTCACTTATCTGTTTACATCGAAAGATTTGAATATAAGACATCGAAGATGGGTGGAATTGTTAAAAGATTATGACTGTGAGATCCTTTATCACCTAAGCAAGGCTAATGTTGTAGCTGATGCACTAAGTAGGAAGAGTTTGAGTAAACTAGAGGAAGGGATTGGACCCGACTCGGCTCAACCAATACTTACCAGCAATCACAAGAAAACTTGGAAGAACCTAGATGAACCTAGAATGTATCAGAAGGATCCCTAGGGGACAAAGTGATTTGTGAACTTGCAAGCCTTTTTGCAATCCTGCAAATAAGGTGGAGCTGGTCACTGAAGTAATAAAAGAACTACCGATGGACCCTTACCTTAGAACTCTGAAAGAAGATCTACTGAAAGGAAAACTAGACCCTGACTTCCCTCTCTCTTAAGATGGTGCACTCAGGTTTTGAGCTAGGCTTTGTATTCCTACGACGGCTGATGATATTAAGGAAATAATCTTAAAATAAGCTCACAATGCTCCCCATTAAGCTCATCTAGGTGATACAAAAATGTACCATGACTTAAAGAGAACAGTATAGTGGAGAGGGATGAAGATAGACGTAGCAAGCTTTGTATGCAGGTGTTTAACTTGCCAACTAGTGTAGATAGTTCGACAGAAATCGTTTGGATTACTTCAACCACTATTGGTACCTGAATGGAAATGGGACTGTATTACCATGGACTTCGTCACTGGCCTACCCTTGACCCCTAGAGCTATGGTTGCTATTTAGGTAATCATTGATAGACTAACCAAGACAGCAAGGTTCATAGCCATAAGGCTGCAATACACCATGGACAAACTAGCTCGGTTGTATGTAAATTACATAGTTCGTCTACATGATGAGCCACAAAGCATAGTGTCAGATAGAGACCCTAAGTTCACTTTCAAGTTTGGGGGGTCTATAGTGTAAGACCCGTACTCTACTAACCGGGTTTAACTGTGTCATGCCAGGTCTTCCATCGTTACAGGCTAAAGTGAACCAACCAGATCGACCATATGAAGGAATCACAAGTCTAAGTAAGTGAAACAACCCAAAAAATAGCTATTTTTACTTGTATGGTCGACTGGCAGATGTTGTGTGGCCGACCACTCAATCAGAAAGTGAGGACAGTCAAATTTTGTTGTGTGGTCACATATTCTGCCTTGTGTAGTCAACAAGTTCTGCGACCATAGAGTCGACTACACAAATCCATATTTGACTTTAAGATTCAAAAACTTTCCAAAATTAAGAGGGTCTCTTTCCTAGTTAAGAGAGGACTCTATATGGAGGTTTTCCCTCTATATAGAGGATGCCCCTTAGCCTCTCTTACTCTTTTAGAACCAAATTCTAAACCTTAAACCTAAGAAAGAAAGATAGGAGAAAGAGAAAAGGAAGGAGAAGGAGGCTTGGAGAAAAAGAATTGCAGAAGTGTTGCCCATCGATTCCCTTCCTCTACAACAAGGAACCTAAGGTAAGCGACTCACCTCTATAGATAATGGGAATAGTTGGATTAGACTCACCATCATCATGTTGGTGAATGAAACTCAACCTTGAGGCCAAGAATTTTCCAATTAATCTCAAAGAGAAAACATGAAAATAGGTTAGGGATAAATTGTTGATGGAAACCCATGAATAAAACCATAGAGAGACCTTATGTCACACCCCAATTCCGCACTATTCAGAATGGTGTGATGAACCGCTAATAAATCAACGGTTCAACCAGGATCTCTAATAGGCTATGTCCATTAAAAATAAAATCATACACATCCACAACCATAATTAGAATAATACACAATAGCGGAAGTCTTATAGTAAATGAACTGAGAATTCTAACTGTGGTAATCATAAATAAAATATCAAGTTATTGTTGTATCAACTGAGACATAAATAAATAAAGTATCAATTACATCCCTTTAATAAATTCAACCAAAATCTAATCGAATACGCATGAGTTGCACTCGCATGAGGGATCATGCGTATCCACTATGTCTTCGGCTTCCATTGTAGCAACACGTCCGTACACCGGAGCACTCATATAATCTTTGACAGTGGTACCTGCATCATCAACTAAAAATATTCGACGTCGAAAGGGTGAGCACGCATCATGGCTCAGTGAGCAAACAAAACAATGCAACAAACATATGCATGCAATCAATTCATATCTGTGGTCTGGTAAATAAGTTTGCAATGCGCTATAGAAAGGTTCGGTGGCCGCCTCGCCTCTATGCATAGGTTGTGGAGGCCCACCCAAAGGTTAACGTTTATTGTCGTCCCCATCCACCCTACCATGGAATAGAGATAGAGCTAAAGTGCTGAGGCCCGGCCTATGACACTTCCCCTGATACTCTACCCATACCAACACGTAAGCCCCTGTTGGTGAGGGCTTGCAAACTGGGCTCGCAACTAATCAATCCTAATGCCAATCAGTGTATCCAAGGCCTCACCCCAGCATCCCTCAATACGTCCATAGAGATAGGGCTAAGGCCCCCCGACAGAGTCAGAGACTACACGGTTCGAGACCACCTCCCCTCAAGCACTACGACGTAATAGCTCTACTAAGGTAAAGGCGATACGACGATGTCAGTGGACAAGACTTGAGTTAGAGATAGAGCTAGAGTGCTGAGGCCTAGCCTATGACACCCCTCCTAATACTCGCTCGCATCAAGTACACTAACCACACACATACATTCACATGCCTATTCCTATCATCATTATCATCATCATCATCATGTTATAAACAATAAATGTAAATATGCATGAACAGTAATAATAGAAATATTGGATGACATGTTAAATGCACGTGACAAGCATACACGCATAGAATCAATCATGGCATTGGAATCAAGAAAAAAAATAGTTTATTATAAACCAATTAGTTTAGGTCTTGTTCCCTCACCTTTGCTTGATTGTAGATCATCTCTCAAGCTTTAAGAATCAACTAAATATCAATATTATATCACTAGAAGACCTAATCAAGTCGATAGAATTTAATTAGAATTAATTCTGATTTTAAAAAGCCTACTGTTAACTGGGGGTCGATGCCAGAGTCGGACCTTCCATCGACCCTGGGTGCTACCACCCACATTCTGGAATTCCCGAACACTGGGGGTAGATGTTAGGGTCTGGTAGGGTCGATTGTCCATCGACCCCCCGTGCGACCCCCGTGGGTTTAGTCGAAATTTTCATCCTACAGTCCAGTCTTTTGTTTTTGGGTCCTATGGCTTGCTTCTATAATCCATTCCATACATGTTCTATGATTTAGAACCATAGTTTATTCAGCTACATGGTTTTAATGATCTGACCCATGGTTTTCCATTAAAACCTAACCATGGGTGGATGATTTGGGTTTCTCCTAGATCATACCCTCTTCACTATCTATTCTAAGGTCTTTAGAATTCCATGGAGATAGTATCCATACCTGAGAATTAGGCTTGTTTCTCTGAAGCCTTCTCTTTGATCTTCTTCTCCACTTTCCTTCTCTTCTCTTTCTCTTCTCCTTCTCTTTTCTTTCTCTCAATCCAATTAGGGTTTTAAAAGGAGTGAAAGAGGCTTAGGGACGCCCTATTTATAGAGTAGAAACTCCCAAAATAAGTTCCAATGAGATTAGGAAAGAATCCCATTGAAATTTGGAAAGTTCCCAATTTACGGTTTCTGTCGGCAGACTGGGGGTCGATGAGGGGGTCAGAGATCCCGTCGACTCCTGGTTCTAAGTTGTCCGACCCCCGGTTAGAAACTCAGGGTCTGACTTTTTATCTTGGGGGGGTCCGACCCTGCCTTGCTGGGTATGTGACCCTCCCCCTTATTTTTGTCTTTTTGGGTCAGTTTAATACCTGGGATCGTTATCTCCTTCACGCACTTGATCCATTTGGCTCGACCATGATGGGTAGACCTGGTTCAAGGTGGTAAGACCGGGTTAGTTTGATACGGGTCTTACACCCTAGAAAGTATTCCAACAATGAACCAAAGGTTAGACTGAGAAAGACCCATTAATACAATCAGTAAATTGTGTGCTCGCATCAGTGGTTAACCATAGAGTAACCAATGAGTCGACCACAGACTCTCGAGAAGTTTACACAGGGTTGTGTGGTCGCATCAATGGAAGCATGATGCTCGACCACACAATCGATCACACAGTGTATGGTTGACATATACTTGCAACCAATACATCGACCACTCAGTTGCAGAAAGCATATTTTGAGATCAAACTAGATTTTAGACTGTTGTAACCTAATACTATCAAACCCATATCTAAATTCATAAATTGTTTAGGTTGTCAACTAGTACAAGTGGATTTTCAAAGCTTGGAAGAGATCGATACTACGATCAAGGTGAGAAAATAAGACCTAAACTAACTGGATAATAACAAGCTATTCTTTCTTTTATTTGTCCAATGCTATGATAGATGCCATGCTTGTATGATTATAATGTGCATTTTACATGTCATCCAATATTACTACTATTCCTGTTTATGCATATTTAATTTATTATTTCACTCTATTATTGATGATGATAAAAATAGACATGTGTTTGTGAGTGTGGTTGGTATGTTGTATGGGGAGGGGTGTTGTGAGGACAAAGATTGAAAATCTTGAAAGTCGCCACCTAGATTAAGGTCCAGAACCTTAGAAATGTGAAATCTCACCCCAAGGTAAGACTTCAATTGACTCATGACCCTTAGATTAGATTTCTGGTCCATCGAAGATTGGGTAAGCGTCAGGTCACGATTATGGGGAGGGGTTAAGCACCCAAACCGCCCGATCGAAATCGGTCTCCTATACCTTTCCTATGCTAGACTCTATTTATTAAATCGAACCAAACCAAGTGGTTTGATATCATTGAACCGAATCTGTGTCCATCAGATTGCCTACGTATCACAGAATTATTCTGAAAATCAATTTCACCATTTAGTTCAGGTATGATTAATGTTTATGGCTGTGATTTATGCTTGTGTTTGATTAAGTTCATTGTTCAAGTTGAAGTTTATGCTTAAAAGGTTGAGAAATCCTATGGGTTAGGATCTGGATAGTCCATGTGGACTGATAGATAGTCCTAGTGGATCTAAGAATGGATAACCCTTTCTGGGTCTGAATGTGGATAACCCTATTTGGGTCAAAATATGGATAACCCTTTTTGGGTTAGAATGTGGATAACCCTATTTGGATCAAAATGTGGATAACCCTTTCTGGGTCAAAATATGGATAACCCTTTCTGGGTCAAAATATAGATGGATATCCTAGTGGATCTATGGATAGTCCGAGTAGACTAAGGTGTGGATAACCCTTTCTGGGTTGGAATGTGGATAGATATCCTAGTGGATCTATGGATAGTCCGAGTGGACTAAGGTGTGGATCCGAATTTGGGTTTCTCTCAAATGGCCTACGTATCCTAGGGTTTTCCCTAGGAATCAGAATCCGTGTAGTTCGGACTTGATTGAAATAGATGGGTATCCTAGTGGATCTATGGATAGTCTGAGTGGAGTAAGGTGTGGATCCGAATTTGGGATTCTCCCAAATGGCCTACGTATCCTAGGGTTTGCCTTAGGAATCAGAATCCGCGTAGTTCAGGCTGATGGGTTGAAATGGAAATGGATAAATATCCTAGCGGATCTATGGGTAGTCCAAGTGGACTAAGGTGTGGATCTGAATTTGGGATTCTCCCAAATGGCCTACGTATCCTAGGATTTGACCTAGGAATCAGAATCCGTGTAGTTCGGACATGGCTAGGTGGATATCCTAGTGGATCTATGGATAGTCCGAGTGGACTAAGGTGTGGATCCGAATTTGGGATTCTCCCAAATAGCCTACGTATCCTAGGGTTTGCCCTAGGAATCAGAATCCGTGTAGTTCGGGCTGATGAAATAACCTATTCTAGGTTAATGATTAAGAACCTATTCTAGGTTTAGGATATAGAACTTATTCTAGGTTTAGGATATAGAACCTATTCTAGGTTTAGGGTTTATTGAGGGTTGGAAATCGTCCTGAATTATCATTTTCATCCTAAATTCTAATTTTGGAAGGTTTGGCAAAGCATTCTCTTTCTTTATTAAGATTTTTATTATTTTCCATTATGCCTTTCCCAAGAATGTGGGTGCCTAAATGCACGTCCCCACACCTAATATGTTTGCTAGGTGTACAGAAATGACAGTTCGATTAGGGTGTTGCATAAATTAAATTATTGCCAAAAAAAAATTATTCATCTAAATATGGCATATAAAACATTTATGGCAAGAAATTCACATATAGTAAGATTGTTAAAATCTTTCAAATATGGCATGCATTGCAAATAAGGCAAGAGCCTATATGGTAAGATCTAATATGCTAATCTAAGCATGGTAAGACCTAATATGGCAAGAAATCAATATATGCATCTATAAATCAAAATGGTAAGTACCAAACATAGAATGTAAAATATGGCATGAATTATTCAAAAAAGGTAAGATCTTATATGCTATTTTCTAAGCATAGTAAGACTTAAAAATGGTAAGAAATCCATGTATGCATCTACATATCAATATGGTAAGTACCAAACATAGAATGCAAAATATGGCATGAATCATTCAAAATGTAAGATTTTATATATTATTTTCTAAGCATAGTAAGACTTATAAATGGTAATTATTAAGATTTTGCTAAATATGGTAAAAAAATCTATTTATTCTACCAAATATAGCAAAACATAGAATATGGAAAATATGGTATGCACAACCCAAATAAAGCATATGAATGCTCCAAATATAGCCATTTATCCAAATATGGTAGAATTAATCAAACAATCAATTGCATATTACAATAAATGTGACATTAATGAGCCTTTTTTTTTAGAAGTGTAAAATTATCAAAAACATATGTTCAATGTTCTTTGAAATTTTTTAATTTTTATGAAGATATTTGGAAAGATTAATGACTCAAAACTGTCAAAATTGTGACACAAGGTTTCAGATAATGGACAAAATATGAACTGCTTTCAGATTCTGTCACATTACACAAGAATGACCATAAGTAGGTCTTTTGTAACTCAAATCAAGCTCAATTTTTTTTCACAAAAACTCAACATGTTATATTTCATATGAAGGAGTCGAATCCCAACAGAGAGCAAAAATAGGTTAAAGATATGCCCTAAGATCGGATATGTGCACTGGTCAAATCTGTTCCAGATTTTTGACCAGTTGCACCATAAATTCCAAATAAAATCCTATACTTAATGAAAATTAAATCCAGACATATGTCCATGTAGATCACTATCTAATATAAAATTTCATCAAGAAAAAAAAGTAAAAACAACATATTTTCTTTGTGAAAAATGAATCTTTTCAATCATGCAAATCAGTACATTCTGACAAATTCAAAATCAGAGCACTATGCACTTAAAAATAGATATCAATCCAATAAAAAATTGAAAAAATACAAAACTAGTGCCATTTTTGAGAAGATTTTTATATCTAAAAAGTTCATATGAAGTTGATTTCTTGATTATGGCCATAAGACCCTTGTCTAGAGACTTTCTGATAAGGGATTGCATTATATCCGAGTAAAACAGCAATATCAAAGACGAATTTTTTGATGTATTTTTCCAATTCCAAATGGAACAAAAATTTTAGGGTAGTCTTCTAATATATCCGAGAGACTCTCATAAAAATTTGGGCTTCAAAATCTAAGAAAAACTACATGTGATGCACGTCCTAAGTTTGAATCCTAAATCTAGAAATTTCAGATTAGAAAATCACTTTATGAAAGTTGTCAAAAACATCAAACATCATCACATAGCATTCAAAACATCATCATTGAGTAGTTTAGACAAATTATCATTCATAAAAAATGCTAGACATAGGCATCCTAACATTAATATGCATGCAATAGAGCATTCCTGATCGAGATTTCATGGAAATTAATCTTTTTCAAGCACAATTGACATTCGAGCATTCTAAAGACCTCTAAATTCGTTTAGGGTACTAACCTTGTGCTCAAATGGAGCGAAACCATCGATGTAGGATGATTGGAGGTCGTATCAAGCTATTTGAATGTGAATCCTCCTGCTCCTTTTCTCTACTTCTCTCTCTCTTCTCTTTCTCTCTTTTCTTCTTCTCTTTTCTTCTTCTCTTTTCTTTTCTTTTCTCTTCTTCTTCTCTCTTTTTTTTTCTTTTCTCTTCTTCTTCTCTCTTTCTTTCTCCCTCTCTCATGTTTTTCTCTCTTACCCACGTTCTCTCTCTCCTTGTAGTCTGGAAAAGAAGATCAATCTCTCTTTCTCTTGGCTTATTTATGCTTTTCCTCTCCTCTTCTAGAAGATCCTTCTTTTCTTTTCTTCTTTTTCCTCTAGAAAATCTTTTTTCCTTTTTTCTTGTTTCCTTTCTTCTCTTCCTTCCTTTCTTCTTTTCTCTTCCTGCCTTTTCTTCTTTTTCTTCTGGAAAATTCTTTTTTTCTTTTCTTCTTCTTTCCTTTCTTCTCTTCCTTCCTTTTTCTCCTTCCTCTCCACGTTTTTTTCTTTTCCTTTCTTTCCTTTTTCCCCTTCTTCTTCTAGAAAATCCCTTCTCTCTTTTCTTTCTCTCTTTCCTTCTTCTAGAAAATTCCTTCCTTTCTTCTTCTTCCTTTTCTTCTTCTTTCCTTCTTTTTCTTTCTTCTTCTCTCTTTTCACGTTTTCTTTCTAGAAAATGTTTTTTTTTCTTTTTTTTCTTTCCTTCCTCTTTCCTTCCTTTTTTTTCCTTCTCCCTCTCTCTTTCATGTTTTCTTTCTAGAAAACGTTTTTTTTCTTTTTATTTTCCTTTTTTTTATTTCTCTCTCTTTCCTTCTTTTTTTTCTTCTCGCTCTCTCTTTCCCACGGCCTCTCTTTTCTCTCTCTTTCTACGGCCTCTCTTTCCTCTCTCTTTCCTATAATATATATGTATATATATATATATTATATACAATAATATATTATACATTATACACATATAAAAGAAATACATGCATATGGACTGACGTAACTTGGTCTGGATTGGTCTGAGCTGGGCTGGGGTAAGTTAGACTAAGCTGGATTAAGCTGGTTTGGACCAAGATTGACATTTCATAGTCCATTTCTGTTACCCTTCCACATAGAATTTTTCGATAGCATCTATTCCAAATTTTCTACGTTCACTTTGTAGAACACTAAAAATGAAGAATATTGGAACTTGAATCAACTCATTTGGAAATAAAATGGTCAACTTATGAATTTCTGAAGTTTAAGCAGGCCAATTATCGATAATTTGACTAACTATTCTGCATGGGATCCTTCGGAGACCTCTATCGAAAATCCTTTACGTCCACTTTGTAGAGTACTAAAAATGGAACATAATGAAACTGAAATCACCTGATTTGGATATGGAGTGACCAAAAATATGAATTTCCAAAGATTAAATGACCATTTCCATGTGTAATTTTGCATGGGACCCTTCGGAGACTTCTACCCGAGATTTTCCACTTCCACTTTGTAGAACATCACAAATGAAGAATAATGGTCTTGGAATCATCTGAATCCGATGTAGAACGACAAAGATATGAAGTTTTGAAGTTCTAATGATAATTTTGCATGAAAGCTTGCATGGGGCCCACCGGTGACATTTGTCCAGGATTTTTCATGTCCACTTTGAAGAGGATTGAAAATAAGGAATATTGACCTTTGAATCATCTGATTCCGATATCAGATGACCAAGATATGATAACTTGAAGTTTAAATGATAATGCATGTATCATACAATAATTACGTAAATGCCCTTGCACTTTCAAACTGAGATATCTTCCATGTTTGATGCACTTTCAAACTGAGATATCTTCCATGTTTGATGTCAGAATTTTATGATTCCGATCTCATTTCGAAGATAATTTCATGACCTGTACATCCAAGTAGGTAATATCCTATGACCCTGCTGTGGGGTTCATTAAAGAATCACAAACCCTTGGGTTAAAAGTCGAAAACCTGCCATATTGGTTCACTTATGCTGAGGGTGGTAAAAATGGGGTGCTTATAGGTGTGTGATCCCTAAACCATGCTTTACATTGACATTGTTGTATCATTGTTACCTTAGCGAAACTAGTACGTCATAGGACATCAGGGGGTGTTCGCAGACTGTTTGGTATTTGACTCTGTCGAGGAACCCTAACTCTATCTCTATGAACGTATTAATGGATGTTGGGGTAAGACCTTGGATACATATGGATGTCATTTAGGATTGTTTAGTTGCGAGCCCAGTTTACGAGCCCTCACCAGTAGGGGCATTCGTGCTGGTGTGGGTAGGGCATCAGAAAAAGTATTGGCAGTGTGTGATCTGGATACTTTAGCTTTATCTCTATTCCATGGTGGATGCATGTAGGACGGTAATGGTGTTTGATCCATTAGGTGGATTTACACACTCGTGTATGAAGGTACGATGGCTGCCAATCCTTTCTATAGCACAGTTGCAAACTTAAACCAGATCAAAGATATAAATTGAATGCATGCATATGTTTATGCATTATTTTGTTTACTCACTGAGCCGTGATGTATGCTTACCCTTCAATGTCGAATATTTTTAGTTGATGATGCAGGTCCTATAGTGGAAAACTATATAGAGGTGCCGTCGTATGGACACGTGGCGTCGATGGATGCACAAACTGTGGAAGACGAGCACGACTCTGCGTACGAGTATTTCCAATGCCTTTATTCTTAGTTTATATTGTATTTTGGTTATGAGGGCTTGTAATAAATTACTTAATTATGTTTTGAGTTTATTTTGGAGATAATTGGATTATTTACTTATTTATTATGTTAGACACTCAGTTCATTATTAATAAGACTTCCGTTATTTATTTTATTATCTCTGATTATGTTGTGAAATGTGTATTTGGTTTGAATGGTTGGCATGGTTATTATGAGATTTTGGCTTGAACTGTTGGTTCTTATGACGGTTCATCACACTTCTGGTTCATCCATAATTGGGGTATGACAACTTGGTATTAGAGCTCTCAGGCTCTGCCTTTCAGACCATTATACATTAACTTGAGTCTACGAGCTGAGTTAGGATTAAAATTAAAAGCTTTAATACAAACACATTATAAGCCTTGTATGATGGCTTAGACAAAAACTAACAAAATCATAATGCACTAATAAAGAAAAGAGACAACTGCAAAGAGAAGCTTGATATAATACACAAATAAAGAAAAGAGACAACTATATAAATAAGTTGACATTCTATGATAAGTTCAGGGTATGGTCCATAAGTCAGACAGTTGTCCTGAGTGTACAAAGGATATAATATAGTGGCATGAAGGGTGCATCTGCAAAGCAGAAAATTGGATACTAAGTTGGTAGTCACACGATGTGGAACTCGATGTATGATAGATGCGGAAGGAAAAATGACTAGTAACGCCTAAATCCCTGTAGAGATAAGGGGGCATGCCGTTAAATGCTTGAAGGGGAAAAATCTCGAGCCTAATCCAACAGAGGTGGGAGAACAATGGCCATATATCTAGACATGTGTATATAGTATGCGGTACACCGTTGACGTACCCTTATGACTATAGATGATGCACATACCTGATTTTAAATTTTTGTGCCTTGACGGGATACCTTTTCGATTTAACTTGTTAATTTGAGTTATAAATGTTGTTTCCCCTAGATTTAGTCCTGATCATACTAATCTAAGTTACTGTCATGTTCGACCACATGAATAGAGTTACGAACTAATAGAATAGCCTAAAGGTTTAACCATTTGGAATGTACATCTTTTTTATTTTATACTTAAGTTTATTGATGTACCAAAATTTTCTCCAGATTTATTCCCATAGTGCCTTAACCAATGGCATTATATACTCGAAAGAACCTATAACCATGAAGCTAAGAGCTGTGGAACCTCTATTTTCACTTATTCGGACCACCTTGCAACCAACAACCATGGGTCCAATTCAATTCGTAGTTAGATTAGTTACCATAGATTTATTCTTGATCATTTAAATCTAGGTTCACTAGATAAACTAAATGTTCATCATCGTATTGAATTCAAATTAAAGAAGTGAATCGCTTTTGGATAAACATTCTGATTCTTACATTCTCAGCCTCCATTGATAAAGATGTTTGGATAATAAGGGAATTATGGGAGGAAAGACGATTGAATAGCTAAGAAACCTCAGATGAAGTAATGGAGAATCTATTTTTGAGATTATTGGATAGATAGATTTGAATCATGGTTTATAAAAAAGGTGCATGAGCAAGTAGTGAGAACTATCAAGAGTAGCTAGTAAATAGTAGATAGCGCTCGAACAGAGTTAAAGATGGCTATATCGGTATGAATCTTAACAAGGCAACAGTTTTCTAAAAACATGTCTAAGAGTGGATACAAGGATGAAGTAAAAACTTATGGCATTGATAGTATTCGGATTAGTACAATTAATATTGAATTATGCCCAATGTCGAACGAGATGATTAAGGACCAAAAAAGTTTGGCGGAATTGATAAGAATACAAGTATATACCCTACTACTCATAGGCAAACATGTTGGATATGTGGTGAGTACCTAACAAAAGATGTTCTTCGGGGTATATGAAGAGGGATCAGGATAGAGCAGCAATGATAAAAGAGATGTAAGCTAATGAGTACAATATGAGGTTATTGACGATAGTCTTTGAAAATCATAAGAGGTGAAGGGGTTATACGTGCCCATAAGATCTTATACAAAAGTTTTTCAGTTCGATCACCTTTGGGATTAGAGGTTGTAGTAGATGAGTGTTATGGAAAATGTTGGAAGCGTACTGATGGATGGGATTTAGGTGCAAACTTAGTTCGACTTAAGATGGTAGACTTTGCCATCATCTTGGGGATCGATTGGTTGCCTTAAGTGTAAGACCCGTATCAAACTAACCCGGTCTTACCACCTTGAACCAGGTCTACCCATCATGGTTGAGCCAAATGGACCAAGTGCGTGAAGGAGATCACGATCCCAGGTATTAAACTGACCCAAAAACACTCAAAATAAGGGGAGGGTCGCATACCTAGCAAGGGAGGGTCGGACCCCCCCCCCCCAAGATAAAAGTCAGACCCCCGCTTTTACATGGGGGGTCGGACACTTTAAAACCAGGGGTCGACGGGATCTCCGACCCCCTATCGACCCCCCCTAGTGTCGGTAAAAAACAGTTCGAACCGAAAATTAGGAAACCTTCCTAATCTCAATGGGATTCCTTCCTAATCTCAATGGGACTTATTTTAGGAGTTTTTACTCTATAAATAGGACGTCCCTAAGCCTCTTTCACTCCTTTTAGAACCCTAATTGAATTGAGAGAAAGAGAAGAGAAGGAAAGAAGAGAAGAAGGCAAAAGGAGAAGAGTTGCAGAGAAGGAGTATTCTTCTCAGGTATGGATACTACTTCCATGAATTTCTAAAGACCTTAGTGTAGATAATGAAGAGGGTGTGATCTCGGAGAAACCCAAATCACCCACCCATGGTTAGGTTTTCATGGAAAACCATGGGAAAAGTCATGAAAGCCATATAGGTGAATGAATCACGGTTCTAGGCCATAGAACATGTGTGGAATGGACTGTAGGAGCAAGCCATAGGACCCCAAACATGGATAATGGACTGAAGGAAGAAACATTGACAAAATCCACAGGGGGTCGATGGCCAATCGACCCTACCAGACCCTGAGCATCGATCCCCAGTGTTCGAGAAGTCCAGAATAGGGGTGATCGCACCCAGGGTCGATCAAGACTCCGACCCTAGCATCGACCCCCAGTTAACAGCATGGTTTTAAAAATCAGAATTAATTCTAATTAAATTCTATCGACTTTGTTAGGTCTTCTAGCAATATAATATCAATATAAAGGTTATTCTTAAAGCTTGAACGAGGACTTACAATCAAGCTAAGGTGAGGAAACAAGACCTAAACTAATTGGTTAATAACAAACTATTTTTATTTCTTGAGTCCAATGCCATGCTTGATTCTATGCGAATATGCTTGCAATGTGCATTCAACATGTCATCCAATATTTCTATTAATTGTTTCATGCATATTTACTTTGTTGTTTATAACATGATGATGATGATGATGATAGGAATAGGCATGTGGATGTATATGTGTGGTTGGTGTACTTGATGCTAGCGAGTATCAGGGGGAGGTGTCATAGGCTGGGTCTCAACACTCTAGCTCTATCTCTAACTCAAGTCTTGTGCATTAGCATCGTCGTATCGCCATTACTTTAGCAGAACTATTATGTCGTAGAGTATCAGGGGAGGTGGTATCGGTCCTTGTAGTCTCTGACTCTACTGGGGGGCCTTAGCTCTATCTCTATGGGCGTTCTGAGGGATGCTGGGGTGAGGCCTTGGATACACTGTTTGGCATTAGGATTGGTTAGTTGCGAGCCCAGTTTGCAAGCCCTCGCCAGCAGGGGCTTACGTGTTGGTATGGCACTGTACATCAATAAACGTTAACCTTTGTTGTACAATGTTCATGGTAGGGTGGATGGGGACGATAATAAACGTTAACCTTTGGGCGGACTTCCACACCCTGTGTATAGAGGAGGGGTCAATAAACGTTAACCTTTGACCAATGAACCTTTCTATTGCGCATTGCAAACTTTAAACCAGACCAAAGATATGAATTGAATGCATGCATATGTATTGTTGCATTGTTTTGTTTGCTCATTGAGCCCTGATGTGTGCTCACCCCTCGACGTCGAATATTTTTAGTTGATGATGCAGGTACTACCGTCAAAGATTATGTCAATGCTCCTGTGTATGGGCACATGGCGGTGATGGAAGTTGAAGACGAAGTGGATACGCATGACTCCTTTTGTGAGTGCAACTCATGCATATTCGATTAGATTTTATTTTAATTATTTGGATTTAGTAAAGACATGTAATTGGTATTTTATTTATGTCTCTGTTGAAACAGCATAATTGGATATTTTAATATGATTATCTATTTAGATTTCTCAGTTCATTTTATTATAAGACTTCCGCTATTGTGTATTTACTTTGATTATGAATGTGGATGTATGAGGTTTAGATAAAACGGATATAGCCTACTCGAGATCCTAGTTGAACGGTTGGTTTGTTGACAGTTCATCACACCATTCTGAATAGTGCGGAATTGGGGTGTGATAACTTGGTATCAGAGCATCTCAGGCATTGTCCGCTAAACTAGCATACCTTCACGATGAATTGTGAACTGAGATAGGATACAAGTAAAAACTGTAATATTAATACACTATAAGCACAAGTGATGTTTGAGACCAAATTTGAAAAGAGAATAATGCATCTATTAAAGGGAGAACAATTTTAAATACAATGAGAGAGAAACAAACGTATACAAATAGCTAAAGCAGAGTACAGTCCACAACCCGGACAGTTACTCTGTAGTACAAAGAAAGAAAATAAATACAATCATGAAGCTAGAGGTGAAGGAGGAGGCGGTGCCTCACGATCTCTGTCATAATCCTCAGCGTAGACTCTAGTCAACCAGGCTACCTGAATCTGGGTCGCCTGAAGACTAGTTGTGAGACCAGTCAACCGCTGATCAGTCACGCGCTGAGCACCCAAAAGCTCCTCCATATGCATATCTGACCGGCGCTGAGCATCTAGGAGTTCTCCCATCCTCATGTCCGATATGCGCTGGGCGTCTAGTAGCTCATCCACTCTCACACGCTGAGCATCTAGTAACTCCCCCATCCTCAGATCAGATCTGCGCTGAGCCTCTTTGATCTCATGCAATATCTCCATCATATTAGAAGGTGGGTGTGAAGGACCAGCCGCATGAGAAGGACCAGCCGCATAAGAAGTACTAGCTCCAGCAGCATGTGTAGGTGAAGGAGGTGGTATGGAGTCCACATCTATGTACAGACGGTCATCATCACCAGCAGGCTCCCCATGAACTCCAGCGGTTGCTGCTGCTACCTTAGCGTTAGCCATCTCTACGCGAGTGCGAGGGCGCACCATCGCGTTCCTCTCCTCATCACTGGCCTGGGCATCCCATGCCCATCTTGCAAATAGCCTCCCAATCCAGAGGCGATGAGAAGGATTTCTCCTGAATCTTCTCATCCAATAAGTCAACCCCCAGGCGAGTAAGCAAGGTAATGATCATGCGTCCGTAAGGAAGGTTGCCCGTGTGACTGGGCAACGTGGCACTGATCATGGTACGCATGATGATGTATGGAAGGCAGACAGGCTGCCTAGTGCATATACAGTATAGGAGATACTGGGTCAGCTGGGAGACCCTTTCGTAATGACCACTCTGCGGTATCAGGTTATGCTGAATGATCTTACAGTATACCCGTGGATCAGAATGCAGATAACACGCCCTCATTTGTCAGCGATCAGGTCGAATGAGCTGACTATCGATCTCAGCCCTCATCTGTAGAGAGAAGAACTGGGGCTCTCTAGGAGCACAGAAAACCATGGGGCCAGCATAAGAAATGCCCAGTAGGTCGGCCAGCTGCCGATAATCAAATGAGATGTCAACTCCCTTGACGTAGCTCGTGATGCGCAGCTCATCACCCCTCTCCACATCATTGTAATCCCCCACCACCTGGAGGTTACAATAGAACTGGTGTACCAAGTCAGGGTAGGTACAGGCATCATAAGTGATGACAGGGAGCCATCCATATCACCAAATGCTCTCTCCACATTGAACAAGGCTAACTCAGCCAAGTTCACCTTGCGACCTCCCTCTACCTTCTTGAGAGCGTAGTGGGCATACTGTGCCTCGGCTTCGTTGGAACGGAAACGAATCGCAAACTCTGGGTACCTTGGTACGAACCATAGTATCTACAAATAAAAAAGAAAAACAAATATGGGTTAGTAGTGAGTAAAAATCCAAAATTTCGACATAATAACGATGTAAATTAGATAAAAGCCTCACTTTTCACCCATACACGTGGGCAGGAGGACTTACATAGATCCTAAACTAACTTGTGAGACTTAAACAAGCGAAAATTACAACTAATTAGATTGAATTTCAAGAAATTTCATGAAATTCAAAATTTTGCCAAAATTAGGGCAAAAAGTGAAAATTTCAAGTTTCTCGATAACCAACCGATGAAACTCGAATATTTTTGAGGGCTTTCGTCCATTGACTCACCAACAACAAAAGCCCCCAAAAAATCAAATTTTTACGGCTGAAAAAAGTTTAATTTGAAGAAAATGAGATATACGAGTGAAAACCTAGAAAAGAAAACCTAAAAATAGGTAAAGGTAAGATACATACCTGTAGGGAAGGTGTAGACGTCGAAACAAGGAACCAAAATGACCAATGTAACAGAGTTGGCACTGTAGCAACTCAGAGGAAGGAGACGATTCGAAACGGGGAGGGAAGAATGGAAAATGAACTCAGAAATCGGACCTTAAAAATCTGATTTTTGGTCCGGGGGTCGGAGAATTCGATTAGAACAATCGACCCCCATATCGACCCCCCCATCGACCCTCGGCTCTCGGGAACCTGACAGAGAACCAGGGGTTGCACCTTGGGTCGGACATACTCTGACACCCCCCATCAACCCCCAACTCTTGGAAAAATAGGTGATTTCCCAGGGTCAGATACTGAGGGTCGGACATACCATCGACCCCCACCATCGACCCTGCATAGAAAAGACAGTATTTTTCATAGAATGATCTAAAAAACTTAAAAATTAACATCGGTTAGCGTACCTACATGAAGTATAAATGATTGACTCACGTATGTTAATGATTTTCAGACATCACCATTATTAGAGGAAAATTATGGCTGGGCGTAGAGTAACCAGGCAGAGCCAAAATGCAGTTCCACCACCAACACCGGTGGAGGAAGTCAGTCAAGAAAATATATATGCACAGGGTAATCCGCAGGTTGCACCACCAGTAAACCAGGGTCAGGAAAATCCTACAAACTTGCCACCTCTACCACCGGAGCTGACAACCGTGGTTATGAACCTAGCGCAACAGCTGCAACAAATGCAACAAGCACAGGCTCAAATGCAAGCAGCAATGGGAATGATGTTTCAGGAAGCACATGCTACACCAATGCCAACTGGACAAACAAGTGCAGCACCGGTGGGTAACCACCCAGCACCTCAAACACCTCAACCACCAGCTGTACAGATGCCAGTACCAGCTCCTGAAGCAGTTCAGGTTAATTATCAGTATCCACAACCTATGTTTGGGGCATACCCTCAAAATCAAATGGACCACTCCCGACTGGTGGACCGATTCTTAAAGATGAAGCCCAATGAGTTTAACGGTAAACCGTCCGATCCTTTATGGCCAGCACATTGGATCAACGAGATGGAGAGAAATTTTCTGATGATGACTATTACAGAAGAAGAGAAGGTATTATGTGCCACCTTCATGCTAAAAGGTGATGCACATCATTGGTGGAAATCTACCAGGGCCTACCTATTAACCAAGTACGCCCTATTGACCTGGGCTATATATAAAGAAGCTTTCTTTGAGAAGTACTTCCCCCGAAGATTCAAAGATTCTATGGAGAAGGAGTTCCTGAGTTTATATCAGGGACAGATGTCCGTGGATGCATATCAACAGCGTTACGAGGAACTGTTTTTCTTTGCACCACTCAGCATGCAAGAAGAAGACACTAAGACCCGTAGGTTTGTTACGGGACTTAGAGGAAGCATCAGAGAGCATGTTCTAGGTTTAGAGAAGAAAATATATAATGAAGCTGTGCAAATTGCTCGAGTTATAGAATCGAGCCAAAAGGAGAGCTATTTCACACAGAATAGAGGTATAAAAAGGCCAGCTGGAAATGCTTATAACGGAGGGAATAATAAGACATTCAAACCCTTCCGTGCTTAAGGCTTGACTGCTGTACCCAAGACTACCCCAGTAACTCAACAGCAGCCAAAGCCAAATACTGAAGGTCCAAAATGTTATAACTGCAATCAAGCGGGGCATATGGCAAGGGAGTGTCCTAAGCCCAGGAAGCAGCTACATCAAGGACGAGTTTATGCTGTTACATCTGAGGATGCTGTCGAATCACCCGATGTGGTAACAGGTACCGTACCTATAAATGACATACTCGCCAGAGTACTCTTTGACTCAGGAGCTACCCATTCTTTTATATCTGTGTTATTTGGAAAGAAGCTGAATTTACCCATCAAAACATTAGACTACAAACTACTTGTACGCTTACCGATGGGGTTAGAAGTGGAGTTAGAAAAAGGTTATGGGCCATGTCCAGTTCTCATTGACGAGAAAACCTTAGATGCAACCTTGATCCAACTTGGGATGGCAGACTTTGACGTCATCTTGGGAATGGACTGGTTAGCTTTGCATTTTGCGAACCTATTATGCGCCGAAAATAAGCTAACATTTAAAGACAAAGAAGGAGCATAATTCAGTTTTGCGGGAACCAAACTTCCCCGCAAATGCAAGCTCATACTCTCAGCACTAAAGGCTAAGAAGTGCCTTGAGAAAGGAGCAGTCGGGTATCTAGTGTCAGTGGTCGACCTCACCAAAGAAGCACCACGGATGGAAGATATTGATGTCGTGCGGGACTACCCCGACATATTTTCTGAGGAACTACCAGGATTACCACCCGACCGAGCTACAGAGTTTGTGATAGATCTTATACATGGAGCCGCACCAGTATCAAAAGCACCTTATCGAATGGCTCTTACTGAACTAAAGGAATTGAAAGTACAACTACAAGAATTACTGGAGAAAGGTTATATCCGACCTAGTATATCACCATGGGAAGCACCAGTATTGTTCGTAAAGAAGAAGGACGGTAGCGTTCGATTATGTATCGACTATCGGGAGTTGAACAAACTAACAATCAAGAATCGATATCAACTACCTCGGATCGATGACTTGTTCGATCAGTTGCAAGGAGCAAAAGTATTTTCTAAGATCGATCTTCGATCAGGCTACCAGCAGTTGAAGATTAAAGATGGTGATATTCGTAAGACAGCTTTCAGGACCAGATATGGACATTATGAATTCTTGGTCATGTCTTTTGGATTAACAAATGCACCAATAACTTTCATGGAACTTATGAACCAGGTTTTCCACGATATGTTGGATACGTCGGTTATTGTATTTATTGATGATATATTGGTATATTCCAAGGACAAGGAAACCCATATTAAGAATCTAAACGCCACTCTACAGCGTTTAAGGAAAGAGAAGTTGTATGCCAAATTTACCAAGTGTGAGTTTTGGCTAAGTGAAGTCGCCATCTTAGGCCATGTAGTATCCGCTGAAGGGAATCAAAGTGGATCCCAGCAAGATCGAGGCAATTGTAAAGTGGGAAGCACCAAAGAGCGTTACAGAAATTAAAAGTTTTCTGGGTCTAGCTGGTTATTATCGACGATTTGTGGAAGACTATTCCTGGATTGCCGTACCTCTCACCAGTCTGACTAAGAAAGGTGAAAAGTTTATGTGGATGGATAAATGCGAGAAGAACTTTCTTGAAGACCAGATTGATATCCGCTCTGATTTTGACTATTCCGGTTCCAGGACAGCCATTTGTCTTGTACCTGATGCGTCAGGACTGGGATTAGGATGTGTGCTTATGCAAGGAGAACAAGTAATTGATTATGCCTCAAGACAGTTAAAGACACATGAGAAAAATTATCCCACTCATGATTTGGAGTTAGCGGCAGTGGTACATGCTGTCAAGATATAGAGACATTACCTATACGGAGAGAAGTTCCAGATTAAATCGGACCACAAAAGTCTTATCTATTTAATCAAAAGGAGTTGAATATGAGACAAAGAAGATGGCTGGAACTATTGAAAGACTATGATTGTGATATCCAGTATTATCCGGGGAAAGCTAATGTAGTAGCGGATGCATTGAGTAGAAATGCAATGATAAAATCTCAAGGAGAGGTTAGCACAACCGTAGCAATGTGTACTACTGGAACGGTATTCAATCACGGCAATGAGCAGTATGTGATAGATACAACGGATGGATCAGCCAACCAATGGTTCATTCATCGGTTTTCCAATATGTTCGCTGCATTGAAGATTATACCGGATATAATTGATGAAGTGAAGACAGCTATCAAATCAGACCCTTACCTGAGAACGGTACAAGAAGACATCGAAAAAGGTAGAACTAACCCTGAATTCACCTTGGACGAAGAGAAGGTATTGAAGTACAAAGGAAGAATATGTGTACCCGAAACAGAAGGTGTGGACATTAGACACCGACTGATGAAAGAAGCCCATACCACCATCTATTCGATACACCCGGGAAGTACAAAAATGTATCATGATCTAAAGAAATTATATTGGTGGAGAGGAATGAAAGCAGACGTAGCTAAGTTCGTGTCTCAATGCCTAAATTGTCAGAAGGTAAAGGCTGAACGACAAAGACCCGCAGGACTGTTACAACCGTTACCAGAACCAGCATGGAAGTGGGACTGCATCACTATGGACTTCGTCACAGGGTTACCATTGACTCCTCGAGTAGTTGACGCAGTTTGGGTGATTGTAGACCGCCTGACTAAAACAGCTCGCTTTATATCGATACGACCTCAGTATATACTAGAGAGGTTAGAAAAGCTGTATGTGGATAATATTGTTCGATTACACGGTGTACCAGGGAACATTGTGTCCGATAGAGATCCACGATTTACTTCCAAGTTTTGGGAAGGATTGTAAAATGCTATGGGTACAACATTGAAGTTTAGTATTGCATTCCATCCATAGACAGATGGACAGTCAGAGCGTACAATTCAGATTCTAAAAGATATGCTACGAGCATGTGTAATTGATTTTAAAGGATCATGGGATGAAAAGTTACCACTGATCGAGTTCGCATATAACAATAGCTATCAGGCTACTATACAAATGTCACCCTATGAAGCACTGTATGGCAGAAAGTGTCGAACTCCGTTGTTTTGGAAGGAAGTAGGGGAACGTAGTATTATTGGACCGGAATTTGTTGAAGAGACTTGTCAAGTGGTCGACATCATCAAGGAAAGAGTGAGAACAACCCAGAATCGTCAGAAGCAATATGCAGATACTCGACGCAGAGATCTTGAGTTCGTCGTGGGTGATAAAGTATTCTTAAAAGTATCGCCTATGCGAGGGTTGAAACGGTTCGGATAGAACGGGAAACTAAGTCCAAGATATGTCGGGCCAAATGAGATCTTAGCTAAGCGTAGGAAAGTGGCTTACCAGTTAGCACTACCACCATCTATGTCAAGTGTGCATGACGTATTTCATATTTCCTTATTGAAAAAGTATGTCCAAGATCCAACGCACGTTCTGACAGTAGATCTGCCTGATTTGACTGATGATTTGACATTTAAAGTAACACCAATTGAAATCACCAGCCGAAAGGTTCAACGACTACGCAATCGAGATGTCTATTATGTTAAGGTCACTTGGAGAAGTAGAGACATGGAAGAAATTACATGGGAAGAAGAGAATGCTATGCGAAAGCAATACCCTCACTTATTCAACTCAGAAGGTATGAATAATTTTGGGGACGAAATTTTTATAAGTAGGGGGCAGTTGTAAGACCCGTATCAAACTAACCCGGTCTTATCACCTTGAACCAGGTCTACCCATCATGGTTGAGCCAAATGGACCAAGTGCGTGAAGGAGATCACGATCCCAGGTATTAAACTGACCCAAAAACAATCAAAATAAGGGGAGGGTCGCATACCGAGCAAGAGAGGGTCGGACGCCCCCAGTATAAAAGTCAGACCCCTAGTTTTACATGGGGGGTTGGACACTTGAAGGACCAGGGGTCGACGGGATCTCCGACCCCCCCTATCGACCCCTAATAGTCGGTAAGAACAGTTCGAACCAAAAATTAGGAAACCTTCCTAATCTCAATGGGATTCCTTCCTAATCTTGATGAGACTTATTTTAGGAGTTTCTACTCTATAAATAGGACATCCCTAAGCCTATTTCACTCCTTTTAGAACCCTAATTGAATTGAGAGAAAGAGAAGAGAAGGAAGAGAAGAAAAAGAAAAGAAAAGAAGAGAAGAAGGCAAAAGGAGAAGAGTTGTAGAGAAGGAGTATTCTTCCCAGGTATGGATACTACTTCCATGAATTTCTAAAGACCTTAGTGTAGATAATGAAGAGGGTGTGATCTCGGAGAAACCCAAATCACCCACCCATGGTTAGGTTTTCATGGAAAACCATGGGAAAAGTCATGAAAGCCATATAGGTGAATGAATCACGGTTCTAGGCCATAGAAAATGTGTGGAATGGACTGTAGGAGCAAGCCAAAGGACCCCAAACACGAAGAATGGACTGAAGGAAGAAAAATTGACAAAACCCATAGGGGGTTGCATGGGGGGTCGATGACCAATCTACCCTACCAGACCCTGAGCATCGACCCCCAATGTTCGAGAAGTCCATAATAGGGGTGGTCGCACCCAGGGTCGATCAAGACTCCGACCCTAGCATCGACCCCCAGTTAACAGCATGGTTTTAAAAATCAGAATTAATTCTAATTAAATTCTATCGACTTTGTTAGGTCTTCTAGCAATATAATATCAATATAAAGGTTATTCTTAAAGCTTGAACGAGGACTTACAATCAAGCTAAGGTGAGGAAACAAGACCTAAACTAATTGGTTAATAACAAACTGTTTTTATTTATTGAGTCCAATGCCATGCTTGATTCTATGCGAATATGCTTGCAATGTGCATTCAACATGTCATCCAATATTTTTATTAATTATTTCATGCATATTTACTTTGTTTTTTATAACATGATGATGATGATGATGATAGGAATAGGCATGTGGATGTATGTGTGTGGTTGGTGTACTTGATGCGAGCGAGTATCAGGGGGAGGTGTCATAGGCCGGGCCTCAGCACTCTAGCTCTATCTCTAACTCAAGTCTTGTGCATTAGCATCGTCGTATCGCCATTACTTTAGCAGAACTTTTATGCCGTAGAGTATCAGGGGAGGTGGTCTCGGTCCTTGTAGTCTCTGACTCTATCGGGGGGCCTTAGCTCTATCTCTATGGGCGTTCTAAGGGATGCTGGGGTGAGGCCTTGGATACACTGTTTGGCATTAGGATTGGTTAGTTGCGAGCCCAATTTGCAAGCCCTCGCCAGCAGGGGCTTACGTATTGGTATGGCACTGTACAGCAATAAACGTTAACCTTTGTTGTACAATGTTCATGGTAGGGTGGATGGGGACGACAATAAACGTTAACCTTTGGGCGGACTTCCACACCCTGTGTATAAAGGAGGGATCAATAAACGTTAACCTTTGACCATCGAACCTTTCTATTGCGCATTGCAATTTTTAAACCAGACCAAAGATATGAATTGAATGCATGCATATGTATTGTTGCATTGTTTTGTTTGCTCACTGAACCATGATGAGTGCTCACCCCTCGACGTCGAATATTTTATTTGATGATGCAGGTACTACCGTCAAAGATTATGTCAATGCTCCAGTATACGGGCACATTGCAGCGATGGAAGTTGAAGACGAAGTGGATACGCATGACTCCTTTTGCGAGTGCAACTCATGCGTATTCGATTAGATTTTATTTTAATTATTTGGATTTAGTATGTAATTGGTATTTTATTTATGTCTCTGTTGAAATAGCATAATTGGATATTTTAATATGATTATCATATTTAGATTTCTCAGTTCATTTTATTATAAGACTTCCGCTATTGTGTATTTACTCTGATTATGAATGTGGATGTATGAGGTTTAGATAAAACGGATATAGCCTACTCGAGATCCTGGTTGAACCGTTGGTTTGTTGACGGTTCATCACACCATTCTGAATAGTGCGAAATTGGGGTGTGACATTAAGACTATACAAGGCTATTTGGCACTGAGAGGAAGTTGTTACTCAAGAGCAAAGATAACACAAAATTTAGTTTTATAGGAAGCATGTTACCTAGGAAGCGAAAGCTATTTTCTCTACAACTAAGGCTAAGAAAAGCCTTGAGAAAGGATGAACTGGATATCTAGTATTCGTGGTAGATGTCACTAAAGAAACATCACGAATGGAAGATATTGAGGTTGTATGGGAATTTCTGGATGTATTTCCTGAAGATTTACCAGGGTTACCATCTGACCAGGTGACTAAATTTGTAATAGACCTATTACCAGGGTCGGTAACTGTGTCTAAAGCATCCTATCAGATGGCTCCTATTGAATTGAAGGAACTGAAGACTCAACTGCAGGAGTTATTAGACAAAGGCTTTATCCAACCAAGTATATCACCATGGGGAGTACCTGTATCATTCGTGAATAAGAAGGACGATAGTGTTTGACTATGTATAGATTACTAGGAGTTGAATAAGCTAACGATCAAGAATCGGTACCCATTACCTTATATTGATGACTTATTTGATCAGTTGCAAGGTGCAATGGTGTTTTCCAAAATTGATCTATGGTCTAGATATCATCAATTTAAGATTAAGGATGACGATATTCCAAAGACAGTATTTAGAACCAGGTACGGACACTATGAGTTCCAGGTCATGTCCTTCGGACTAACCAATGCATCAGCGTCTTTTATGGAACTCATGAATCGAGTGTTTTATGACATGTTGGACACTTCGGTTATAGTTTTCATAGATGATATATTGATATATTCCAAGGATGAAGTGACTTATGCGACAGATCTTAGAGCATCCTTACAACGACTGAGAAGGGAGAAGCTTTATGCCAAATTTAAGAAGTGTGAGTTCTGGTTGAAAGAAGTATGCTTCTTGGGTCATGTAGTATCGTCAGAAGAAATCCAAGTAGACCCTAGCAAGATCGAAGCAATTGTAGGGTAGGAAGCGCCTATGAATGTTGCAAAGATCAAAAGTTTCCTGGGTTTAGCTGGGTACTATCGATGATTCATGGAAGATTACTCCAAAATCATAGTACCTCTTACCAGGCTGACCAGGAAATGAGAAAAATTTATTTGGACCAACAAGTGTGAAGAGTGTTTCCAAGCACTGAAGGCAAGAATAATATTGGCTCCCATCTTGACCATTCCGGTACCAGGACAGCCATTTATCGTATACACCAATGCTTCCAGATTGGGGTTGGGATGTGTACTGATGCAAGGAAAACAAATGATTGCGTATGCTTCCAGATAACTAAAGGAGCATGAGAAAAATTACCCGACTCATGACTTGGAGTTAGCAGTGATGATTCATTCAATTAAAACTTGGAGACATTATTTGTGTGGAGAAAAATTCCAGATTAAGATCATAAGAGTCTTACTCATCTCTTTAACTAGAAGGAGTTGAACATGAGAAAAGAAGATGGTTAGAGTTGTTGAAGGATTTTGATTGTGATATTCAATATCATCCAGGAAAAGCTAACGTAGTGGTGGATGCGTTGAGCAGAAAAAGGGTATTAAAGCCAGGCAAAGGACCTAACACTAATGCTGCATTAAGCCTTACAACCACAACAGCTGATTGGGACAAAGATCAATACTAAATTAAAGCTCTTAACGGCTCGATAGAGCAAGGTCTTGTCCATAAGTTCATACTCCAGTTTGCCGCATTGAAGATTCTACCTAACCTGACGGGGGAGGTAAAAACAGCAATCTTACAGGATCCTTACCTGAGGAAGGTGCAAGAAGACCTGGAAAAGGGCAAGCTAAATCCTGACTTTACCTTGGATACGGAAGGGGTACTGAGATACATAGGAAGATTATGTATATTTGAAAGTGAAAACTCAGACCTCAGAGATAGGATAATGACAGAGGCATATTGTAAGAACCGTGCTCTGAAAACCCACTTTAACCATGGTTTACATTGTATCAGGTCTCCCAATCATAACCGAACTGGAAGGCGAGGTCGGGTAACGAACCACGAGATCCAGGTATGAGAAATGATGTGTAAAAATGTAAATTTTACATACCGGTCTCAGTACCGGTCTCACTGAGTGAGACCGGTATGTGCGACCGGTATGTGCAATAACGGCTGGAGACGGACTCCAGCAGGTCCCACACTCCGAATCAAAAATTGGAAAGTTTCTAAATGTGGGAAACCTTCCTAGAACGGTCTTCCACTATTAATATGCACCTTAACCCTCCTTAGATCGTTCCAAACCCTAGCCGTCTGGAAGAGATCTGAGAAGGAGTAAGGAGGAAGGAGACCACTCAAGAAGAGGGATTTTTTCGTTGGAAGAGCACGCCGCCATCCGAAAAACATCGGTAAGTGCTCAACCCTCTCAATAATGTTAGGATTTCCGATTAGAGCCGTGAAACGGCGCAACGATCCAAAATCCTAGAACCTCCAAAACCCTAGTTCTTTTAAGATCCAATCAGGGATTGATGCGACGTCATAGTCGAAAAAATGAGTATCTGGACCTTAGAATGGTTTAGAAAAGACCCAACCAAGTCGATGACCGATGGGGGAGGGAGATCCGAGATCGGGCTCTCGGATCCTAACCGCCTGACCTAACCGTTGGACAATAAGTCCTGCAGTATTGGTGTAAGACCCGCACTCTGAAAAACCCGGTCTAACCTTGGTTTCGTGTCGTGACAGGTCTTCCGATCATCACCGAGCCAGACGGGGCAAGCGGATAACAAACAGGTACGAAATCGGACCGAAGTCGACCAATTATACTTGATTTTAGGTATACCGGTCGATGGTACCGGATGATGGTACCGGTCGACCGGTATGGCCTGCACAGCTATGTGCGGGAATTTGGAAATTGGTCTCTGCGGGTCTCGCTTTCCTGATTTCGAATCCTAGAAGTTTCCTAATCCTAGTAGGGTTACTAAACCCTATTTTTAGCCTATAAATATACCCTTAAACCCCTCAAATCCTTTCCATTGTCTCTCACAAACCCTAGAGAAGAGAAAGAGCATGGAAAGGAGAAGGAGCTAGGAAGAAGAAGGAGGTGCCGCCATTACCGTTTGACGAAGCTCACGCTACGCCTGTCAACGATAAGTGTTTGAATCCCTCTCCTTACCCTGTGATAGTTGTGTGGGTGGATCAATACCATGCAAAGTAGGTATTGATCTAAAACCCTAAATTGGCCAATAAACCCTAAGTTGCTGTCAAACCCTAGATTTGAGTTTCGAGATGATATTCATCGAAACGAGACTTGAATGAGTTGGGGATAACTCTAACTCAAAACCTAGACTTATAATGGATAGAGGAAACCCTGAAAATCCATGGAGGATGGTCGACGGCAGTCGAAGAACCCATGTATGGTCTTCCGGAGACATACCGGTCAACTATACCGGTTGCACATAGTGCGACCGGTATGTTGCGACCGCTACCTCTTGGGAGGTTATCTGTGGGGGACCGGCTGACCATACCGGTCGCCGGTCTTTCCCACGTAGCCGCGACCGGTACATGCCACCGGTCAGCTCGTGAGGGTATTTTGTGATCTCTGTTGGTTTCCGACCAACATGAAACCGTAAATAATATATTCTAATGAAACCCTAATATTATGTAGGACGCCGGTGACTTATCGTTTGGATCTTGTGACGTGGAGCAAGTAATCGAATGAGCGTCAGGTAAGGGAATCTGACCTAAACCTAATAATTAATGGACAGTAAATCGTTGTTAATCATTGAATATCTATGATGTGATGTTTGTGCATATTCACATGCCATCCTTTACTTTCAGTTATTATTATTGTTCATGCATTCATAGGATGTGATTGTTAGTCATGTGATTGTTTTCATTGGTGTGTGGAGTGGGGCATGGGCCTGGGATCGCTCTTCACACTGGCACCTTTTGTGGTATTCTATCTTAACGTGCTTGGTACGGGTGGGGTATCAGGGGAAGATCGTGGTACGGTGGTCTCCGATATTGATGTTGTCCCGGCCATCGTTGGGTGGTACCGAGGATTCGAGTCGACGCCGGCTTGTCCACGATGCTTTAGCTCTATCTCTATGCCGTAGGGGAGTTATGTTGGGATAGGGTCTACCTACGTATTGTTTCTATCCTAGTGGGTTAGTTGCGATAGGGTATCGGGGGGGAGGTGAGGTTTGGTGGTCTCCGACCCGGCCTGCACGCTCTAGCTCTATCTCTATGCCGTAGACGGTTGTGCTGGGATAGAGCATACATTGTTGACATATAGGATTGGTTAGTTGCGAGCCCGGTTTGCGCCCCCGGCCGGGAGGGGGCTTAGTTACTGGTATGGGTAGAGTATCGGGGAGGTGCGGGTATACCTTAGCTCTATCTCTATTCCATGATGGGTGCATGTGGGTTGGTGGTAGTGTGATTACTTGTGCGACGCCACACACTCGTGTATAGAGGTGCGGGGGCCACCAAACCTTTCTATAGCACATTGCAAACTTAAAACCAGACCACAGCATAAATTGATTGTTACTCATGCATAATCTTGTGAAACTGTTTGATTGCCTTACTGAGCTGTGTTGTGTGCTCACCCTTTGTATGTACATTGTTTTTAGATGTTGATGCAGGTTACACTGTGGATGACTATGTGAACGCTCCGGCGTATGGAGGTGTAGCTGCTTTGGATGTACAAGCGGGGAGGACGAGCATGATGCTTCATGCGAGTGCCCTTTCACGGTGTACCGTGATTTGTTTTATTTATTTATTTCAGTTATTTTGATTGGATTAAAGGGATGTAAAAGATTATTATTATATGTGTTTGATTTTGAATAATGGGATATTTATTTACATTATCAATAGATACTCAGTTCATTCTATTAAAAGTCTTCCGCTGTACATTTATATTCTGATTGTGGTTATGTGTAATTGGTTTGTATGGGTGGACACGGCCTATTCGAGATCCCGGTGTGAACCGTTGGTTTAATGACGGTTCACTCACACCGCTCCGGTTGGGTCGAATTGGGGTGTGACAACTTGGTATCAGAGCCCTCGGGCTCTGTTCCAACAAACCATGCTACACATAATGGGGTCGATGAGCTGAGTTAGGAAGTTTAAAAATCTTAATACAAACACACCCTAAGCATTGTTTGATACCTGAGACGGATTAAGAGAGAGAATAACGTACTATTCTAAATATGAAACTTAATTGTGCACATATACTAGTTAGGAAAAACCATGAAACTTTCATTTAAAAGAAAAGTGTATCAAATACAATAGTGCTACAGGGTACAGTCTACAAACCGGAAAGTTACCCTGTTATATAAACCGTCATATGAAAAGAAAAGTAAATGGGAAATCATGGGGTAGGAGGCCTGGGAGGAATGGGGTCAGCTATATCATAGTCCCGTTCGTATGCGACCCTAAGCCAATGCACCTGGTCCCGAGTCACCCGTAGACCACGAGCCAGGCGTCCCAACTCCCGACCCATCGCTCGGAGACTCCGGGATGACCCTCCGGGTATCCCCGATCTCGATAAACATACTCAACACCGAGTCGGGAGGGGGTCGAGATGGCCCAGGTGTGGGAACGGATGGTGGTGGTACAGTAGAGGCTGTGGGGCGGGCACCGGTGCTTCCCCAACTACATCGTCATCATCATCATCCCCCATCTCTCGCAAAGATAGGCCGCATTGGCCGCGGGCTGGCTGCCGGCCGCGGGCTGCTACTCTCCCAAGTGGACGAGGGCGAGCCTCCAACTCGTCATCACTAATGGGCAGATCAACCATTTGCATCCTCTCGTATCGCATCCCGGGTCGATGTCGGAGGTCATGGAGTCCTCGACGGCTACCTCTCCTCGAAACTCACGCCCGGACGGCGAAGAAGGAAAGTGACGAGACGGCCATAGGGAAGGTTGCTGGCCCGATCGGCCACAGCCGCTCGATGCATAGTCCGGATGATGAGGTATGGGAGTGAGATCCGCTCTCCGGTGCGGGCACGCAATAGGTGACGTCTTGGGTGAGCTGGGACAACTCATTGTAGTGACCGCTCTGTGGCACTATATCGTCTTTGGATGATGCGGCTGTAGACCCGGGGGTATAGGTCTCAAGCTAGCTGCCTTCATAGGAGCCCCAGGGTTGAGGATCCGATGCGCTATCTCCCGGCGCAAATCTTCGGTCCAAGTAACCTTTCGCCTTGGGGGCGCAGGTACACCAAATCTCCATCATTGGGGACCCCAAGCAGATCAGCCAACCGGTGGGTGTTGAAGGAGATATGTACACCCCGGGACGTAGCCGGTGATGCGTAGATCCCTACACTGGTTCGGGTCTTCGACATCCCCTTCGAGTTCCAAATTCGCATAAAAGTGCTTGACCGGATTAGGGCGTGTGGTCTCGTGGTAGGAAATAACCGGCAACCAACCTAGAGCGCCAAAAGCCGTCTCTATATTGAACCGGTGCAATTGTTCCACGTTGACCCGGCGCCCGGATACATTACTCTTATCATCAAACCAGGAAAACCGAGCTTGAGCGTCCAAGGAGCGAAACCATAGCTCATCTAGCTGAGGAACTGGCGGAGAAGGAACCCGAGAGCTAGAACCATGGGAGCGCTTCCCGAGAGCACGTCTAGGAGCCATTTAAAATCTGTAAAAACAAAAGAAAACAAGATAAAAGTTAGAAATTTTTGAAATTTCGGCAGCATAACGGCTATAAATTGGGAAAAAGCCTCGAACTCACCCAAAAACATGGGGAGGAGGACTTACGTAACCCCCACACTCTTCAATAAACCAATCACAAGCAATTATAACAAGAAATTGCAAGAAATTTCAAGAAATTAAGAAAAATCAAGAAATTTCGAAAAAATGGAAAAAAAACCTAGGTCAAAAGATGAAAAATTTGATTTTTAGGAAAACTGTTCGATGGAACCCCAAATTAGTTGAGGGCTTTTGCTCTTGGGGGTCCTAAACCCTTTCTAAGCCGAAGGAAAAGAGTTCCTATGGTTAAAACATCTCGAACAAAGAAAAACCTAAAATTTTACATATAGACGATATGGAAAATTCCTAAAAATATGAGAGAGAGAGAGAAGACCTACCTGGAGACGATGTTCTAGCTTTGGAATGCGAGAAATCGGCTTCTAAAAGTACCGGTCGGACTGTAGCAACTCAGTTGGGCAGAGAGGAATCGCCACCGGAGAGAAAGAAGAAAAGAAAAGTGAGAAAAATCTCACTTTTTCGCGATTTTAAAGCCATTTTGGGCATACCGGTCGACGGTTATGCCTATACCGGCCGACCGGTATCAACCCGTGTGCGACCGCTATGTCTCGGCCAGAAAATTTTTCCGACCGGTCGACTATACCGGTCGCAACACTGTATACAGAGTGTCGACCGGTATCTCATAGACATGCAACCGGTATGTCTCGGCCAGAATTTTAATTTTGACCGGTTGACTATACCGGCCGCAGCATATTTCCACAGGTGTGCGACCGGTACGCCCCAAAGAGCCAGAAAAAATTGAATTAAAAATTCCTAAAATTGTGTAAATTGAAATGTTACTTCTCGACTATTTTCCCCTGCATTATTCAAGACTAACACTACTATTATTAATGTTCTCACGTGTTATGTCTTCTTCTCAGATCCAATAAAATAGTCTGAGATGGCGGTGGAAACGGTCGAAGGGGTCGAAAGCATCATCAGGCCAGAAAGCGCCTAGAAGAAGAGCAAGCTAAGAAAGACCAGGTTAGAGAAACCAGTCCTGAAGTGGAGGAGGAACATGCTCCAGAAATACCGACAAATTTACCTGGCCCACCTCACAGGAATTCTGAGACCATTGTTACGAACTTGGTCTATCAGATGCAAGCTCAACAGAAGGAATTTCTGAGCGAGGTACTAAAGATGCTCAGGTCAGCAGGTTTTGTTCGCCGCACTGAAGATATCGCCGAGTCTAATTGATGAAGTCATGGTAGCAATCCTACAGGATCCATATCTCAAGACAGTGCAGGAAGACTTAGAGAAGGGTACCTGCAATCCTGACTTTACCTTGGAATCAGACAAAGTACTCAAGTATCGCGGACGGTTATGTATACCTGAGAGCGAAGACTGCGATATCGAGAGGCCGAAGTTATGACCGAAGCTCATTACACTCCATATTCGGTACATCCAGGAAGTACCAAGATGTACCATGATCTAAGAAGACTATATTGGTGGAGGGGTATGAAAGCCGATATAGCTCGTTTTGTGTTCCAATGTCCGAATTGTCAACAAGTTAAAGCGGAAAGGCAAAGACCCGCGGGTTTACTACAGCCGTTACGGACCCTGCATGGAAGTGGGATTGTATTACTATGGATTTCGTCACTGGCTTACCTTTGACACCAAGGTCGAGTGGATGTAGTTTGGGTTATAGTAGATCGACTCACCAAGACAGCTCAATTTATTGCGGTCGGACCTCGGTATACCATGGAGAAGCTGGCCAAGTTATATGTTGATAATATAGTCAAACTTCATGGCGTCCCGAGAGTATAGTATCCGACGAGAGATCCCCGTTTTACATCGAAGTTCGGGAAGGATTACGAAAGCTATGGGAACAAAGTTGAAGTTCAAGACGGCTTTCCATCCTCGGATGGACGGACGAACGAACGAACCATTCAAATTTTGGAAGATATGCTTCGAGCTTGTGCATTAGATTTCAAAGGAGCTTGGGATGAGAAGCTATCACTTATCGAGTTTGCTTACAACAATAGTTATCGGGCTACAATTCAGATGGCCCCATATGAAGCTCTCTATGGGAGAAAATGTCGTACACCTCTGTTATGAAATGAAGTGGGGGAAAGAAGAATTGTAGGACCGGAGTTTGTTGAAGAAACTTGCCGAGTGATTGATCAAATCAAAGAGAGAGTAAAGACAGCTCAGGTTCGACGAAGCACTATGCGGATAATCGACGTCGAGATCCGGAGTTTACAGTGGGTGACAAAGTGTTCTTGAAGGTGTCACCGGTGCGAGGTCTGAAACGGTTTGGTAAAAAGGGGAAGCTATGCCCCAGGTATGTGGGACCATATGAGATATTAAATCGACGTGGTAATGTAGCATATCAACTGGCTCTACCACCATCTATGTCTAGCGTCCATAATGTGTTCCATGTATCATTATTGAAGAAGTATGTTAGAGATCCATCGCATATCTTGAGCGCTGATCATTCAGACTTGACTGAAGACTTAACTTTCGAAGTGGTGCCTGTAATGCTCTCAAGCCGAAAAGTTCAGCAACTTCGAACCAAGGATATCCACTATGTAAAGGTGCATTGGAGAAGCCAAAATGTGGAGGAAATTACTTGGGAAGAAGAGAGCGCGATGAGAAAGGAGTACCCTAACCTTTTTGACGATCAAGGTACGTTCAAATTTCGAGGCCGAAATTTCTTTTAAGGGTGGGGGAGTTGTAGTACCTACATGCAAATTTTGGGACGAAATTTCTTTTAAGGGTGGTGGAGTTGTAAGACCCGCACTCTGAAAAACCCGGTCTAACCTTGGTTTCGTGTCGTGACAGGTCTTCCGATCATCACCGAGCCACGGGGCAAGCGGATAACAAACAGTGCAAATCGGACCCGAAGTCGACCAATTATACTTGATTTTAGGTATACCGGTCGATGGTACCGGATGATGGTACCAGGTCGACCGGTATGGCCTGCACAGCTATGTGCGGGAATTTGGAAATTGGTCTCTGCGGGTCCCGCTTTCCTGATTTCGAATCCTAGAAGTTTCCTAATCCTAGTAGGGTTACTAAACCCTATTTTTAGCCTATAATTACACCCTTAAACCCCTCAAATCCTTTCCATTGTCTCTCACAACCCTAGAGAAGAGAAAGAGCTTGGAAAGGAGAAGGAGCTAGGAAGAAGAAGGAGGTGCCGCCATTACCGTTTGACGAAGCTCACGCTACGCCTATCAACGGTAAGTGTTTGAATCCCTCTCCTTAACCTGTGATAGTTATGTGGGTGGATCAATACCATGCAAAGTAGGTATTGATCTAAAACCCTAAATTGGCCAATAAACCCTAAGTTGCCGTCAAACCCTAGATTTGAGTTTCGAGATGATATTCATCGAAACGAGACTTGAATGAGTTGGGGATAACTCTAACTCAAAGCCTAGACTTAGAATGGATAGAGGAAACCCTGAAAATCCATGGAGGATGGTCGACGGCAGTCGAAGAACCCATGTATGGTCTTCCAGAGACATACCGGTCGACTATACCGGTTGCACATAGTGCGACCGGTATGTTGCGACCGCTACCTCTCGGGAGGTTATCTGTGGGGGACCGGCTGACCATACCGGTCGCCAGTCTTTCCCACAGAGCTGCGACCGGTACATGCCACCGGTCAGCTCTGTGAGGGTATTTTGTGATCTCTGTTGGTTTTCGACCAACATGAAACCCTAAATAATATATTCTAATGAAACCCTAATATTATGTAGGACGCTGTGACTTATCGTTTGGATCTTGTGACGTGGAGCAAGTAATCGAACGAGCGTCAGGTAAGGGAATCTGACCTAAACCTAATAATTAATGGACAGTAAATCGTTGTTAATCATTGAATATCTATGATGTGATGTTTGTGCATATTCACATGCCATCCTTTACTTTCAGTTATTATTATTGTTCATGCATTCATAGGATGTGATTGTTAGGCATGTGATTGTTTTCGTTGGTGTGTGGAGTGGGGCATGGGCCTGAGATCGCTCTTCACACTGGCACCTTTTGTGGTATTCTATCTTAACGTGCTTGGTACGGGTGGGGTATCAGGGGAAGATCGTGGTACGGTGGTCTCCGATATTGATGTTGTCCCGGCCATCGTTGGGTGGTACTGAGGATTCCGAGTCGACGCTAGCTTGTCCACGATGCTTTAGCTCTATCTCTATGCCGTAGGGAGTTATGTTAGGATAGGGTCTACCTGCGTATTGTTTCTATCCTAGTGGGTTAGTTGCGGATAGGGTATCAGGGGGAGGTGAGGTTTGGTGGTCTCCGAACCGACCTGCACGCTCTAGCTCTATCTCTATGCCGTAGACGGCTGTCTTTGGGATAGAGCATACATTGTTGACATATAGGATTGGTTAGTTGCGAGCCCGGTTTGCGAGCCCCGGCCGGTAGGGGGCTTAGGTATGGGTAGAGTATCGGGGAGGTGCGGGTATACCTTAGCTCTATCTCTATTCCATGATGGGTGCATGTGGGTTGGTGGTAGTGTGATTACTGTGCGACGCCACACACTCGTGTATAGAGGTGCGGGGGCCACCAAACCTTTCTATAGCACATTGCAAACTTAAAACCAGACCACAACATAAATTGATTGTTACTCATGCATAATCTTGTGAAACTGTTTGATTGCCTTACTGAGCTGTGTTGTGTGCTCACCCTTTGTACGTACATTATTTTTAGATGTTGATGCAGGTTACACTGTGGATGACTATGTGAACGCTCCGGCGTATGGAGGTGTAGCTGCTTTGGATGTACAAGCAGGGGAGGACGAGCATGATGCTTCATGTGAGTGCCCTTTCTGCGTGTACCTGTGATTTGTTTTATTTATTTATTTCAGTTATTTTGATTGGATTAAAGGGATGTAAAAGATTATTATTCTATGTGTTTTATTTTGAATAATGGGATATTTATTTACATTATCAATAGATACTCAGTTCATTCTATTAAAAGTCTTCCGCTGTACATTTATATTCTGATTGTGGTTATGTGTAATTGGTTTGTATGGGTGGACACGGCCTATTCGAGATCCTGGTGTGAACCGTTGGTTTAATGACGGTTCACTCACACCGTTCTGGTTGGGTCAGAATTGGGGTGTGACAATTGGTCATGCGGTATATACTGCTGGACATACCGGCTGGACCTAAGTCCAGCGGTATAGCCCTGCGGTATATACCATAGGACATACCGGCTGGACTGAAAGGTCCTGCGGTATGGGCCTGCGGTATATACCGCAGGTGCATACCGGTCTCGCTCTGAGTGAGACCGGTATATAGCGCAGGACATACCGGTCTCACTCTACTGAGACCGGTACCGCGACCGGTATGCTTACCAAAGCCTGTTTACTTGGCCAGACTTGGTTCTGATCAACTGTAACCCTAATAATGTAATTTTAATCTATGAGTACGATTATGTAGGAACTGTAGACAACGTGAGTAGGCCCTGTGACGCAGAACGGGCTTGTTATCATGCGTCAGGTAAGGGACAAAACCCCAAACCCTAAATAATCAAATAACAGTAAACCGTTGTGATTAATTTGAATCTATGCTTATTGTCTGGTGTTTGTGCATTACATATGCAGCTATAGTTGTTTAAATTATTATTATCTGTTCATGCATTTTATATGCTAGGATGATGGTTGTTTAGGCATGTGGATATTTTTAGTTAGTGTGTGGAATGTGAAGGAGAGTGGAGCCCTGGATATATCCTCACACTAAAACCTTTTTGTATCGCTGTCTACCTTAGCGGACTTGGTACGAATAGGGTATCAGGGGGAGGACGTGGGAATGTGGTTCAACCTACCCACCAGACTCGAGCCCTATCTCTATGTCGTAGGGAGCCGTGCTGGGGTAGGGCCATAGATACTGTATTGACATATAAAACTGGTTAGAAACGGAACCCACTTGCAAGCCCTTGCCAATAGGGGTTTAGGTATTGGTACGGTGTAGGATATCAGGGGGAAGACACGGTAGTGTGGATTGTTGCCTGACCGCCAGACTCTAGCTCTATCTCTATACCAGAGTGAGTGATGTGGGGCAATAGCAGTAGTGTAGATTGTTGCCTGACTGTTGGGTGTGCTTACACTCTCGTGCATGGAGGTGTGATGTCCGCCAAACCTTACCATAGCATTTTGCAAGTTATACTTGACCCAAATTGTAATGTTATCTCATGCATTTTGTATGTTGCATTGGTTTTGTACTTACTGAGCTAAGTTGTGAGCTCATCCGAATATATATTCTTTCTTTTCAGATTTTGATGCAGGGTACACAGTTGATGACTTCATAACTACCCCAGCGTACGGTACAGTCGCTGCCATTGACACTCAGGCAGTAGAGGACGAGCATGATGCATCATGCGAGTGCTCATTCTATGTTTTCTTTTAGAGAGGGTTTATTTTAAACAATACATTGTAGTATTTTATTATTTAAGTTTCTGAATGATGGAATAATTTGGATAATTATTTTATTTACAAAGTAGAGCTCAGTTCATTTATCTATTAATTCCGCTGCTATTTATTATTCTCTGATTATGTTAGACTGCTTGGGATGGTTTGTTGAAATGGTCTATTGAGATCCTGGTGTGAGCCGTGGTTTGGAGACGGTTTACTCACACTTCTGGTTCAGTCGGAATTGGGGTGTGACACATATTTCGCTCCTTATTCGGTACATCCTGAAAGTACAAAAATGTACCATGATCTGAAGAAATTATATTGGTGGCGTGTAATGAAAGCAGACATGGCTAAGTATGTATTCCAGTGTTTGAATTGTCAGCAAGTAAAGGCTGAAAGACAAAGACCTACATGCTTACTACAACCCTTATCGGTGCTAGCATGGAAGTGGGATTGTATTACTATGGACTTTGTCACTGGATTGCCACTGACCCTAAGGTCCATTGTTACAGTTTGGGTGATTGTCCATTGTCTGATTAAGACAGCTCGTTTCATTGCTATACGACTTCAGTATACCTTGAAGCGGCTAGCCAAGCTGTATGTGGATAATATTGTCCGATTACATGGTATACTTGAGAACATCATGTCGGACCGAGATCCACGCTTTACTTCAAAGTTTTGGGAAGGATTATAGAAGACTATGGGAATAACATTGAAGTTTAGTACCGCATTTCACCCTCAGACTGATGGGAGTCAGAGCGAACCATCTAGATTCTAGAAGACATGCTCTATGCTTGTGTTATTGACTTTAAAGGGGCTTGGGATGAAAAGTTGTCATTAATTAAGTTCTCTTATAACAATAGTTACCAGGCTACTATACAGATGTCACCCTATGAAGCATTGTATGGTAGAAAATGCCGCACTCCTTTGTTTTAGAATGAAGTTGGAGAACGAAGAATCGTAGGACCAGAGTTTGTTGAAGAAACTTGTCGAGAAATCGACGTAATCAAGGAAAGAGTTAAGACAACTCAATTGTCAGAAATAGTATACAGATAACTGACGCCGAGACCTTGAATTTGCAGTAGGTGACAAAGTATTTTTGAAGATATTACCTATGCGAGGGTTGAAACGGTTTGATAAGAAAGAAAAGTTGTGTCCCAGATATATGGGACCATACGAGATCTTGGCGAGATGTGGAAAGGTGGCGCACCAGCTTGCACCACCACCATCTATGTCTAGTGTACTTGATGTATTCCATATTTCACTACTGAAGACGTACATCAGAGATCCAACACATATTTTGAGGGCAGATCCACCAGATTTAACTGAAGACCTGACATTAGAAGTAGTACCATTTGAGATCACTAGTCGGAAGGTTCAAGGTCTTTGCAACCATGACATCTATTGTGTCAAAGTCACTTGGAGAAGTCAAGATGTATAATAAATAATGTGGGAAGAAGAGGATACCATGTGAAAATAATATCCTCACTTGTTTGATTCTGAAGGTACGTATAAATTTTGAGGATGAAATTTATTTAAGGGTGGGGGAGTTGTAAGACCCGTACTCCACTAACCAGATTAACCGTGTCGTACTAAGTCTTTCCATCGTTACTGGCTCGAGTGAACCAACCAGATCGACCATATAAAAGAATAACAAGTCTAGGTAAGTGAAACAACCCAAAAATAGCTATTTTTACTTGTATGGTCAACTGGCAGATGTTGTGTGACCGACCACTCAATCAGAAAGTAAGGACAGTTAAATTTTGTTGTGTGCTCGTTTTTTCTGCCTTGTGTGATTGACGGGTTCTACGACCATAGAGTTAACCATACAAATCCAGATCTGACTCTGAGATTTGAAAACTTTTCAAAATTAAGAGGATCTTTTTCCTAGTTAAGAGAGGACTTTATATAGAGGTTTTCCCTCTATATAGAGGATGTCCTTTAGCCTCTCTTACTCCTTTAGAACCAAATTCTAAACCCAAAACCTAAGAGAGAAAGAGAAGAGAAAGAGAAGAAAAAGGAGGCTTGGAGAAGAGGAATTGTAGAAGTATTGCCAATCGGTTCCCTTCCTCTACAATAAGGAACCTAAGGTAAGAGACTCACCTCTGTAGATAATGGGAATAGTTGGATTAGACTCACCATTATCATGTTGGTGAATGGAACTCAACCTTGAGGCCAAAAACATGAGATTTTCCAATTAATCTAAAAGAGAAACCATGAAAATAGGTTAGGGATAAATTATTGATGGAAACCCATGAATAAGACCATAGAGAGACCTTAAGAAGTGTTCCAACAATGAACCAAAGTTTATACTGATAAAGACCCATGAACACAATCAATGAATTATGTGGTCACATCAATGGTCGACCATAGAGTGATCAATGAGTCGACCATAGACTCTCAAAAAGTTTATACAGGGTTGTGTGGTCGCATCAGTGGAAGCATGATGCACGACCACATAGTCGACCATACAATGTATGGTCGACATATACCTGCGACCATTGCATCAACCACTCAGTTTCAGAAAGCATATTTTGAGGCCAAACTAGATTTTAGACTATTGTAGCCTAATACCATCAAACCCTAATCTAAATTTATAAATTGTCTAGGTTGTCAACTAGTACAAGTGTATTTCTAAAGCTTGGAAGAGATCGATACTACAATCAAGGTGAGAAAACAAGACCTAAACTAACTGGATAATAACAAGCTATTTTTTCTATTATTTATCCAATGCTATGATTTATGCCATGTTTGTATGATTGTAATGTGCATCTCATATGTCATTCAATATTACTGCTATTCCTGTTCATGCATATTTAATTTATTATTTTACTCTATTATTGATGATGATAGGAATATGCATGTATCTGTGAGTGTGGTTGGTGTTCTGTGTGGGGAAGGGTGTGTGATCCCTAAATCATGCTTCACATTGACATCGTCGTATCACTATTACCTAAGCAGAACTAGTACATCATAGGGCATCAGGGGGATATTCACGGACTATGTGGTCTTTGACTTTGCCGAGGAACCCTAGCTCTATTTCTATGGATGGATTGACGGATGCTGGAGTAAGGCCTTGGATATATATGGATGACATTTAGGATTGGTTAGTTGCGAGCCCAGTTTGCAAGCCCTTACCAGTAGGGGCATACGTGCTTGTATGGGTAGGGCATCAGGGGAAGTATTGACAGTGTGTGATCTGGATACTTTAGCTCTATTTCTATTCCATGGTGGGTGCATGTGGGACGACAATGGTGTTTGATCTATTAGGCGGATTCACACACTTGTATATAAAGGTGCGGTGGCCGCCAATCCTTTCTATAGTACAATTGCAAACTTAAACCAAACCAAAGATATAAATTGAATGGATGCATATGTTAACCCATTGTTTTGTTTACTCACTGAGCCATAATGTGTTCTCACCCCTCGACATCGAATATTTTTAGTTGATGATGCAGGTCCTACAGTGGAAGACGATATGGAGGCGTTGTCGTATGGACATGTGGCGGCGATAGATACACAGATTGTGGAAGACGAGCACGACTCTGCGTGCGAGTGTTTCCAATGCCTTATTCTTAGTTTATGTTGTATTTTGGTTATGAGGATTTGTAATAGATTACTTAATTATGTTTTGAATTTATTTGAGAGATAATTGGATTATTTACTTTTTTTTATCATGTTAGACACTCAGTTCATTATTAATTAGACTTTCGCTATTTATTTTAGTATCTCTGATTATGTTGTGGAATGTGTATTTAGTTTGGATGGTTGACATGATTATTATGAGATCCTAGCTTGAACCATTGGTTCTTATAATGGTTCATCACACTTCTGGTTGGTCCAGAATTGGGGTGTGACATACAATATGCAAGGGCACCGAGATAAAGTTTAGTACAGCCTTTCATCCATAGACCGATGGCTAATCGAAAAGGATGATCCAGGTCTTAGAAGATACATTCGGTGCTTGTGCCACCGACTTTAAAGGAGCTTGGGACATGAAACTACCTTTGATGGAGTTCACCTACAATAACAACTATCAAGCCACCATCAGCAAGGCCCCATACGAAGCCTTATATAGAAGAAGGTGCCGAACATTACTGTATTGGGAAGAAGTTAATGAAAGAAGGACTATTGGGCTAGACTTCATCCAAGAAACCTGTTAGGAAGTTGATCTGATTAGAGAAAGGATCAAGGCTACACAGACTTGTCAGAAAATCTATTTCGATGTAAGAAGGAAGGATATAGAGTTTGCTATAGGGGGTAAGGTATTCCTAAAGATTTCACCCATGAGAGGAATGAAACACTTAGACAAGAAAGGGAAATTAAGCCCTAGGTATGTGGGACCCTATGAGATCATAAGTAGATGTGGAGCAGTGGCATATCAATTGGCATTGCCACCCTCTCTATCCGGAGTGCATGACGTGTTCCACGTCTCAATGTTAAAGAAATATGTCTTGGATCCATCTCACATATTACTAAATGAAGACTTGACCTTTTAAACTTGAACCTCAGTAGATTTTGGACAGATTGGTTCAACACATGAGAAATCGAGACTTTCATTATGTCAAGGTGATGTAGAAGAATCAACACGTGGAAGACCTATCTTGGGAGGAAGACGAGTTGATGAAGAAGAGATATCATCACTTATTTAAATCCTTGGGTAAGTAGAAATTTTGAGGACAAAATTCTTTTAAGGGGGGAGTTGTAAAACCCGCACCCAGAAAATCCGATTTAACTTGGTTTTCTGCCTGTGACAGGGTTTGTAAGACCCGCACACCACGAACTCGGTCTAACCTTACATTTTGTGTCGTGACCCGTCTACATATCATGGTCGAGCCAAGTGGACCAAGTGTGTGAAGAAACCCAAGACCCAATATGAAATTTTACTCAAAAAACAGTCAAAATGAGGGTAGGGTCGCATGCCAAAACAGGCAGGTCCGACCCCCCCCATCGACCCCCACCATCGACCCGTGACCAGGGGTCGCAGGGGGTCTCGAATTGTCCGACCCCCCATCGACCCCCGGTAATCGATAAAACTAGCACGAAACGAAAATTAGGAAACTTTCCTAATTTCAATTGGAACCTTTCCTAAACTCAATGGGACTTATTTTGGGAGGTTTTACTCTATAAATAGGACGTCCCTAAGCCTCTTTTACTCCTTTTACAACCCTAATTGGATTGAGAGAAAGAGAAGAGAAGGAAGAGAAGAAGAGAATGGAAAACTTGAAGAAAAGGCTAAGGAAGAAGAAGAAGTTCAGAGATATCTTGGAAACTCAGACTACAGAAGGTATGAACCTTAATCCCCATCTGAATTGAAAGCTTAGAATAGATTATGATGAAGTTAGGTTAGGAGAAACCCTAATACCATCCATCCATGGTTAGGTTTCAATGCAAACCATGGAGGAGATCATTGAAACCATGTAGGTGAATAAAGAATAGTTCTAAACCATAGAACATGTGTGGAATGGATTGTAGAAGCAAGCCATAGGACCCCAAACATGAATGAATGGACGAAATTTGATATTTTCGACTCAAACCATGGGGGGTTGCACCTAGGGTCGATGGAACCTCTGACTCTAGCATCGACCCCCAGCATTCGGGAAGTTCAGGAAAGGAGGGGTAGCACCTAGGGTCGATGGAACATCCGACCCTAGGCATCGACCCTACCTGGGGGTCGCAGAAAACTCCTACCCGTCCTGCTACCCCCCAGTTAACAACAAATTGTAAAAATTAGTATAAATTCTAATTAAATTCTATCGACTTTGTTAGGTCTGCTAGCAATATAATATTGATATAAAAGTGATTCTTAAGGATTGAAAGAGGATCTACAAACAAGCAAATGTGAGGGAACAAGACCTAAACTAATTGGTTAATAACAAACTGTTTTTATTTCTTGAGTCCAATACCATGATTGTGATATGCGTGTATGCTTGTAATGTGCATTCAACATGTCATCCAATATTTCTATTATTACTGTCCATGCATGCATATTTAAATTTATTGATTATAACATGATGATGTTGATGATGGTAGGAATAAGCATGTGAATGTTTGTGTTTGGCTGGTGTACATGGTGCGGGTAGGGATGGTATCAATCGGTACTTCGATGCCGTTCTCATCGAGGTATATTGTGCCATGGTCTATTCAAGTCATGTCCACTAAGCAAGTGTTAGTGTGCTTGATGCGAGTGGAGCATCAGGGGAGGACGTGACATTGTGGTTCAGCCTGGTCACCAGACTCTAGCTTTATCTCTACTCAAGGCTTGTCCACTAACATCGTTGTATCGCCATTACCTTAGCGGAACTAATATGTCGAAGGGCATCAGGGGGGAGACGTGGCATTGTGGTTCAGCCTGGTCACCCGACCCTAGCTCTATCTCTATGGATGTATTGTGGGATGCTGGGGTCAGGCCTTGGATACATTGTTTGACATTAGGGTTGGTTAGTTGCGAGCCAAGTTTGCAAGCCCTCATCAACAGGGGCTTATGTGTTGGTATGGGCAACCGGTACAGCGATGCCATTGTCATTGGGTGTATATTGTCCATGGTGGGTGCATGTGGGGCGACAGTGCTGTTTTCATTGGGCGTTTCCACATACTTGTGTATAGAGGTACGACGGCCACCTATCCTTTCTATAGCACATTGCAAACTTATATACCAGACCAAAGATATGAATTGATCACATGCATATGATTGTTGCATTGTTTTGTTTACTCACTGAGCTCAAGTTAGAGAGCTGACCCTCGCGCGTGCAATTCTTTTTAGTTTCTGATGTTGCAGGTACTATGATTGAAGATTTTGTCTACACGCCAACATATGAACGGGTGGAGGCTATGAATGAGCAAGCTGTGGAGGACTATTGTGATTCGTTAAACGAGCGTTTCAACTGTGGATACACTTAGCGTTTAATTTTTGTATTTGGATATTGTAATATTTATTAAGTTATGTTTTGGTTACTTGAAAATAAATGGAATATTAATTATTTATCATGATTAGACCTCAGTTCATTATCTGTAAGACTTCCGCTATTTACTTTATTACCTCTGATTAATGTAGAATGTGTTTTGGTTTACCATATGTGGGATAGCCTATTCGAGATCCTCGTTGAACCGTTGGTTTATTGACGGTTCATCACACCATTCTGGTTGGTGCAGAATTGGGGTGTGACAACTTGGTATCAAAGCTCTCATAGGCCTTACCCATTAAACCTGAATACTTCCACTGGAGTCCATGAACTGAGTTAGGATAAATTAAAATCTTTAATACAAACAAACTATAAGCACCTGTGGTGGTTGAGACAGAAATTAAACAAGACGATAACGTACATATAAAAGGTGGAACCAGAAATATACACTCGAACAAAAAGAGAAGACCAAAAAAAAATATTATCCTAATAAATAAATAATATAGGGTATTATCTATAAGTTGGGTAGTTATTCAAGTATACAAGGATATAGTACAGTAGCAAGAAGGGAGCTTTTGTAAAGTAGAAAAGTGAATACCGAGTTGGTACTCACAAGATGTGAAACTCGATGTATGACAAAGGAAGGAGAAAATGGCTAGTAATGCCTAATTCCCTGCAAAGGTCAAGGGAAAGATCTCGGGCCGAATCCAACAGAGATAGGAGAATAACGGCCCTACATTAAGAATAAGAGTTACTACAAGAAGATAAAGCTATACCCCTGGGTGACATGGAGACTCAGAGTGAAATCCACTACACACTGATCCATTACCCGCTGAGCATTAAGATGAGGTTACAACTTGACCCCACCACTATCTAGGTCGAGAACGGGTAATGAAAACTCATCTGAGTTGGTAATCAGATTAGAGCAAATAAGAGGAAGTGAACAACCAGGCCACTTCAGCCAACCACCTGGACTACCAATTACCTTGGTTACGGTTGTAATAAACTTGGCCCAATAAAATACAAGAGCAACCACAAATGAGACCGACTATGCAAGTTGCTATCCAAATTGCCAATGCTACATCAACACCTCTGGGTCAAACCAAGTATGGTACCAATTGGTAGCATCACTGTACCCCAACACATGTTAGCTATAACACAGTGCCTACCATACAGCAAGTCCCAGTAATGCATACCCCAGTGCATAAATTTGGAGCACAACAAGTAGTGTATCAAGGTGGTTACCCTTATCAGCCACCGATATATGGGAAAATTGCATCATGGCAGAATGATCCGAAAAGGATTGAGAAATATTTTTTGAAGATTAAGCCTCAAACATTTTCAGCAAGGATCAAATCTATTGTGGCCATATATCTAGATAGGTTTATATAGGATGCGGTGCATTATTGATTTACTCATATGATTATGGAGGATGGACATACCAGATTTTAATTTCTCAGGCCTTGACAGGATACCTTCTTGATTTAACCTGTCAATTGGAGTTATAGATATTGTTTCTTTAGTATTAGTCCTGATTATACCAATCTGAACCATTCTCATGATCGAAAACATGAACAGAGATATGAACTGAATGAATAGTTAAATGTTTAATCGTGTTGAGCGTACATCTTTTGATTTATACCTGATTTATTGATGTACGAAATCTTTCTCCAGATTTATACCCGATTTACTGATGTATGAAAGCTTCTCCAGATTTACTCTTGTAGTGCCTTGACCAATGGCATTATATACTCGATAGAACCTGTAACCATGAGGTTAAGAGTTGTAGAACCTCTATTTCTATATATTTGGACCACCGTGCAACCTAACGACCTTTGGATGCTGGTTGGATTACCATAGATTTACTCCTGATTCTTAAAACCTAGGTTCACTAGATAAAGCAAGTGTTCGTCGTCATACTAAATTTGAAAGAAGGAAAGGAATTGTTTTTGGATAACCATTCTAACATCCATTGAAAAGATGTTTAGTGATAATGGAATTATTGGAAGTATGTTGCCTAGGAAGTGAAAGTTGATCCTCTCTATGCTAAGGGCAAAGAGATGCTTTGAAGAGAAATGAGTTGGAGATATGGTATCTGTGGCATACGTTACCAAAGAAGCACCACAGATGGAAGATACTGATGTGATGCATAAATTTTCTGATGTGTTTCCAGGAGACTTACTTGGGTTACCATCTGATCATGCAACCAAGTTCGTCATCGACTTGTTATCAAGGACGATACTTGTGTCAAAGACACCTATAGAGTAGCTCCTACAGAGTTGAAGGAACTGAGACTCAACTACAAGAGTAATTAGACTAAGGTCCTAATCGGCTAAGTATTGCATCATGGGGAGCGCCAATGCAATTCATGAAGAAGAATGATGGTAGTGTCCGATTATGTATAGACTACTGAGAATCGAACAAGCTCACGATCAAGAATCGATAACTACCACCTCAGATCGATGACTTGTTTAAATAGTTACAAGGAGCAAAGGTATTTTCTAAGATTGATCTTCGATCAAGATATCATCAGCTGAAGAATTTGGATAGCGATATCTCAAAGATAGTTTTAGAATCGGGATAGGCCAATTATGAGTTTTCGATTATGATTATGATGTTTGGATTAACCAATGCCCTTACATCTTTTATGGGACGGATGAACTGGGTGTTCCATAACATGTTGGACACGTCGGTCATAGCTTTCATAGATGATATTTTGGTTTATTCCAAGAATGAAGCAACTCATGCAACGGAGCTTAGAACACTTCACAACAGTTGAGAAGTGAAAAGCTTTATGCCAAGTCCAAGAAATATGAGACCCGATTAAACAAAGTGATCTACTTAGATCACGTACCATCATAAAAAGGGATTAAAGTGGACCCTATTAAGATAGAGGTAATCATACGGTGAGAAACACTTAAAGGGTATTGCGAAGATCAGAAGTTCTTGGGTTTAGCTAATTATTACAGACGATTTTTGGAGGACCACTCTAAGATCGCAAAACCTCTTACCAAGCTAACCAGGAAGGGAGATGAGTTTAATTGGACTGACAAGTGTGAAGAAGGGTTGATATCAACTCTCACCTTGATCATTCGGATACCAGGGAAACCTTTTACCCTATACATTGAAGCTTTCGGATTAGATCTAAGATGCGGATTGATGCAAGGTAAATAAGCGATTGCATATGCTTCAAGAAAACTGAAGGAGCATGAGACGAGTTATCCTACACATGATCGGAAATTGTTGGTGATGAATTATGCAATCAAGACTTGGAGACATTATCTAAACGGAGAAGAATTTTAGATTAAGAGTCCTATTTATCTCTTCATCAGAAAGAGTTGAACATGAAGTAGAAAAGATGGTTAGAACATTGAAGGATTAAGACTGCGATATTCAGTGTTACTCGAGCAAGGCTAATGTAGTAGCTAAGGCCTTAAGCAAAAAGGGAATTATGAAGTCCGAAGAAGGACCCAGTATAAATGCTGCCTTATGTTCCGCAGCAACAGATTCAGATTTGGAAGAAGAGTAACATATAATAAAAGCTATTGATGGTCCAATTGAGCAAGAACTTATAGATGAATTATGAAACAATAGTTCGATTGCGTTTATGGCATTAAAGATCATCTCTGATTTGATGGATGAAGTAAAAGTAGCAATTTTGTAAGATCCGTACTTTCAAATTTCGAGGACGAAATTTCTTTTAAGGGTGGTGGAGTTGTAAGACCCGCAAGCCACGAACCCGGTCTAACCTTACATTTCGTGTCGTGACCCGTCTACATATCATGGTCGAGCCAAGTGGACCAAGTGTGTGAAGAAACCCAAGACCCAATATGAAATTTTACTCAAAAAATAGTCAAAATGAGGGTAGGGTCGCATGCCTAAACAGGCAGGTCCGACCCCCCCATCGACCCCCACCATCGACCCGTGACCAGGGGTCGCAGGAGGTCTCGAATTTTCCGACCCCCCATCGACCCCCGGTAATCCGTAAAAACAGCACGAACCGAAAATTAGGAAACTTTCCTAATTTCAATTGGAACCTTTCCTAAACTCAATGGGACTTATTTTGGGAGGTTTTATTCTATAAATAGGACGTCCCTAAGCCTCTTTCAGTCCTTTTACAACCCTAATTGGATTGAGAGAAAGAGAAGAAAAGGAAGAGAAGAAGAGAAGGAAAACTTGAAGAAAAGGCTAAGGAAGAAGAAAAAGTTCAGAGATATCTTGGAAACTCAGACTACAGAAGGTATGAACCTTAATCCCCATCTGAATTGAAAGCTTAGAATAGATTATGATGAAGTTAGGTTAGGAGAAACCCTAATACCATCCATCTATGGTTAGGTTTCAATGGAAACCATAGAGGAGATCATTGAAACCATGTAGGTGAATAAAGAATAGTTCTAAACCATAGAACATGTGTGGAATGGATTGTAGAAGCAAGCCATAGGACCCCAAACATGAATGAATGGACGAAATTTGATATTTTCGACTCAAACCATGGGGGGTTGCACCTAGGGTCGATGGAACCTCCGACCCTAGCATCGACCCCCAGCATTCGAGAAGTTCAGGAAAGGAGGGGTAGCACGTAGGGTCGATGGAACATCCGACCCTAGGCATCGACCCTACCTGGGGGTCGCAGAAAACTCCTACCCGTCTTGCTACCCCCCAGTTAACAACAAATTGTAAAAATTAGTATAAATTCTAATTAAATTCTATCGACTTTGTTAGGTCTTCTTGCAATATAATATTGATATAAAAGTGATTCTTAAGGCTTGAAAGAGGATCTACAAACAAGCAAAGGTGAGAGAACAAGACCTAAACTAATTGGTTAATAACAAACTGTTTTTATTTCTTGAGTCCAATACCATGATTGTGATATGCGTGTATGCTTGTAATGTGCATTCAACATGTCATCAAATATTTCTATTATTACTGTTCATGCATATTTAAATTTATTGATTATAACATGATGATGTTGATGATGGTAGGAATAGGCATGTGAATGTTTGTGTTTGGCTGGTGTACATGGTGCGGGTAGGGATGGTATCAACTGGTACTTCGATGCCGTTCTCATCGGGGTATATTGTGCCATGGTCTATTCAAGTCATGTCCACTAAGAAAGTGTTAGTGTGGTTGATGCAAGTGGAGCATCAGGGGGAGGAGGTGACATTGTGGTTCAGCCTGGTCACCAGACTCTAGCTCTATCTCTACTCAAGGCTTGTCCACTAACATCGTCGTATCGCCATTACCTTAGCGGAACTAATATGTCGTAGGGCATCTGGGGGGAACGTGGCATTGTGGTTTAGCCTAGTCACCAAACCCTAGCTCTATCTCTATGGATGTATTGTGGGATGCTGGGGTCAGGCCTTGGATACATTGTTTGACATTAGGGTTGGTTAGTTGCGAGCCCAGTTTGCAAGCCCTCGCCAACAGGGGCTTACGTGTTGGTATGGGCAATCGGTACAACAATGCCATTTTCATTGGGTGTATATTGTCCATGGTGGGTGCATGTGGGGCGATAGTGCCGTTTTCATTGGGCGTTTCCACACACTCGTGTATAGAGGTGTGGCGGCCACCTATCCTTTCTATAGCACATTACAAACTTATAAACCAGACCAAAGATATGAATTGATCGCATGCATATGATTGTTGCATTGTTTTGTATACTCATTGAGCTCAAGTTGGAGAGCTGACCCTCGTGCGCGCAATTCTTTTTAGTTTCTAATGTTGCAGGTACTATGATTGAAGATTATGTCTACACGCCAACATATGAACGGGTGGAGGCTATGAATGAGCAAGTTGTGGAGGACTATTGTGATTTGTTAAACGAACGTTTCAACTGTGGATACGCTTAGCGTTTAATTTTCGTATTTGGATATTGTAATATGTATTAAGTTATGTTTTGGTTACTTGAAAATAAATGGAATATTAATTATTTACCATGATCAGACCTCAGTTCATTATCTGTAAGACTTTCGCTATTTACTTTATTACCTCTGATTAATGTGGAATGTGTTTTGGTTTATCATATGTGGGATAGCCTATTCGAGATCCTGGCTGAACCGTGGTTTATTGACGGTTCATCACACCATTCTGGTTGGTGTAGAATTGGGGTGTGACAGGGTTTTCCACCGCTAATGGACCCGATGTTATGGCAACTTAAAACTAGGTACTAAAAATTTCTAATCATGTTTATGTCACGTCTGCTGGTAACCAAATAGGTTACCGATCGCAACTGTAAAACCTGCACGCCACGAACCCGGTTTAACCTTACATTTCGTGTCATGACTAGTCTACATATCATGGTCGAGCCAAGTGGACCAAGTGTGTGAATAAAATCAAGACCCAATATGAAATTTTACTCAAAAATAGTCAAAATGAGGGTAGGGTCGCATGCCCAAACAGGCAGGGTCGACCCCCACCTCAAAAGAATTCCAACCCTTGATTTTTGGTCGGGGGGTCGCAGGGGTCTCGGAGTGTCCGACCCCCCATCGACCCCCTAGCAACGACCCCCGGAAAACAGCAAAAAAAAACAGAATGAACCGAAAATTAGGAAACTTTCCTAATTTCGATTGAGACCTTTCCTAAACTCAATGGGACATATTTTGGGAGGTTTTCTTCTATAAATAGGATGTCCCTAAGCCTCTTTCACTCGTTTTAGAACCTTAATTGAAAGTGAAAGAAAGAGAAGAGAAGGAAGAGAAGAAGAGAAGGAAAACTTGAAGAAAAGGCTAAGGAAGAAGAAGAAGCTCAGAGAAATCTTTTAAACTCAGACTACAAAAGGTATGATCCTCAATACCTATCTGAATTGAAAGCTTAGAATATATTATGATGAAGTTAGGTTAGGAGAAACCCTAATACCATCCATTCATGGATGAATTCCAATGGAAATCATCGAAAACTATGAAAAGTGAGTAACTTGGAGTTTTGAGCCATAGAACAATCATAGAATGGACTATAAAAGTAAGCCAAAGGACCCAAACATGAAAGAATGGACTGTAGAATGGAAGAGTCGAATCAAACCACGGGGGGTCGCACGTAGGGTCGATTGGGAATCGACCCTACCAGACCACAGGATCGACCCCCAGCATTCGGGAAGTCCAGGGATGGGGTGGTCGCACCCAGGGTCGATGGAACATCTGACCCTGGCATCGACCCTACCCCTGGGGGTCGCAGAAACCTGCGACCCTACCTGCGACCCGTCCTGCGATCTGTGCTTAAAAACAAGCCTAAAAATTGTCAGTATGACTTCTAACTAAAATCTATCGACTTGTTAGGTTTTCCTATTGATATAAAAGTGATTCTTAAAGCTTGAAAGATGATCTACACTCAAGCAAAGGTGAAGGAACAAGACCTAAACTAATTGGCTAATAATAAACTGTTTTTATTTCTTGAGTCCAATGCCATGACTGATTTTATGCGTGTATGCTTGTATGTGCATTCAATATGTCATCCAATATTCCTGCTATTACTGTTCATGCATATTTAATTCTGTTTATTTATAACATGATGATGATGATGATGCTAGGAATAGGCATGTGAATGTATGTGTGTGGTTAGTGTACATGGTGCGGGTAGGGGATGGTTTCAACCGATACAGCCATGCCGTTTTCATGGGGTGTAAATTGTGCCATGGTTCTACTCAAGTCATGTCCACTGACATCGTCGTATCGCCATTACCTTAGCAGAACTATTATGTTGTAGGGTATCATGGGAGGTGGTCTCGGACCGTGTAGTCTTCGACTCTGTCGGGGGGGCTTAGCTCTATCTCTATAGATGTATTGAGGGTTGCTGGGGTGAGACCTTGGATACACTGTTTGACATCAGGATTGGTTAGTTATGAGCCCAGTTTGCAAGCCCTCGCCAGCAGGGGCTTACGTGTTGGTATGGACAACCGGTACAGCCATGCCGTTTTCATGGGGTGTATATTGTCCATGGTGGGTGCATGTGGGGTCGACAGTGCCATTTTCATTGGGCGGTTTCACAAACTCGTGTATAGAGTTGAGGCGGCCACCGAACTTTTCTATAGCACTTTGCAAACTTATAAACCAGACCACAGATATGAATTGAATGCATGCATATGTTTATTGCATTGTTTTGTTTTCTCACTGAGCTCAAGTTGGAGAGCTGACCCTCGTACGCACAAATCTTTTAGTTTCTGATGTTGCAGGTATTACGGTTGAAGATTATGTCAACAAACCAACATGTAAACGTGTGGCGGCTATGATGAGCAAGCTATGGAGGACTATTGTGATTCATCAAGCTAGCGTTTCAATTATGGATACGCTTAGTGTTTAATTTTCGTATTTGGATATTGTAATATGTATTAAATTATGTTTTGGTTACTTTGAGATAAATGGAATATTAATTATTTATCATGACTAGAGCTCAGTTCATTATCTGTAAGACTTCCGTTATTTACATTATTACCTTTGATTAATGTGGAATGTGTTTTGGTTTAACAACGTGGGATAGCCTATACGAGATCCTGGTTGAACCGTTGGTTTATTGACGGTTCATCACACCATTCTGGTTGGTGCAGAATGGCGATGTGACAAGTTGGTATCAGAGCTCTCAGGCCTTTCCCATGAAAGCTGAATACTTCCATTGGAGTCCATGAACTGAGTTAGGATAATTAAAAGCTTTAATACAAACTCACATAAGCACCTGTGTTGGTTGAGACCGAACTTAAACAAGACAATAATGTACATATAAAAGGCGAAACCATATATATACACTCAAACAGAAAGAAAAGACCAAAATTTATCCGGATAAACGAATAATATAGGGTATGATCTATATGTTGAGCAGTTATCTAAGTATACAAAGGATAGAGTACAGTAGCCGAAACATTGGAATACCGAGTTGATACTCACAAGATGTGAAACTCGATGTATTTGGGAAAGAAGGAAAATGGCTAGTAACGCCTAAGTCCTTGCAATGGTAAAGGGAAAGATCTCGGGCTAAATCCAACAAAGATAAGAGAATAATGGCCATACATTAAGAATAAGAGTAACTACAAGAAGATAAAGCTATACTCTTGGGTGTCATGGAGACTCAGAGTGAGATCCACCACAAGCTGATCCATTACCGCTGAGCATTAAGTAGAAGTTGCAACTTGACCCCACCACTATCAAGGTCAATAATGGGTAATGAAAACTCAACTGAGCAGATGCTAAATAATGATAATCAGATTGGTACAAATCAAAGGAGGTGAACAACTATGCCACTCCAGCCAATCACCTGGACTACCCAAGTTGTCAATGTTACATCAACACCTACGAGTCAGACCAAATACGGTAGCAATTGGTAGCAACACTGTACCCCCAACACCTGTTAGCTATAACACAGTGTCTACCATACAGTAAGTCCCAGTAAAGCACACCCCAGTGTAGAAGTTTGGTGCACAACAAGTAGTGTATCAAGGTGGTTACCCTTATCAGCCATCGATGTATAGGATAGCTGCATCATGACACAATGATCCGACCAAGGATTGAGGAATATTTTCTAAAGACGAAGCCTTAAACGTTTTCAGAAGAGGATCAAATCTAATTGTGGCCATATAACTGGATATGTTTATATAGGATGCGGTGCATTGTTGATTTACTCTTATTATAGAGGATGCACACCAGATTTTAATTTCTCGTGCCTTGACAGGATACCTTCTTGATTCAACCTGTCAATTGGAGTTATAGATATTGTTTCTTTAGTATTAGTCCTGATTATACCAAACGGAGCCACTCTCATGATCGAAAAAATGAACAGAGATATGAACTGAATGAACAGTTAAATGTTTAATCATGTTGAGCGTATATCTTCTGATTTATACCTGATTTATTGATGTACCAAAACTTTCTCCAGATTTACTCCTGTAGTGCCTTGACCAATGGCATTATACACTCAATAGAACCTGTAACCATAAGGTTAAGAATTTTAAAACCTCTATTTCCATGTATTTGGACCACCGTACAACTTAACGACCTTTTAATGCCAGTTGGATTACCACAGATTTACTCCTAATCCTTTAAACTTAAGTTCATTAGATAAAGAAAGTGTTTTTCGTCATACTAAATTGAAAGACAAAAATGAATTGTTTTGGATAAACATTCTAATTCTTACATTTTTCGACATCCATTGATAAGATGTTTAGTGCTAATGGAATTATTGGAAGAAAGATGATTGGATTTAGATTAAATGCTATGGCCAATGATCTTCAGATGAAGTAATGGAGAATCTATTTTGAGATTACTGATTTGATGGATATGAGTCATGTCTATAAAAGAGTGCATGAGCAAAAAAAAGTGAAAACTATCAAGAGTAACTAGGAAAGAGTACAAGTAAAGTTAAAGATGGTTCGATATAGAGTTTGACAAGGAAGAAGGTTTCTAAAAGCATGTCTAAGAGTGGATACAAGGATAAAGTCAAAAATCATGGCATTGATAGTATTCAGATTAGTACAAGTAATACTGAGTTATGCCCAATGTTAAAGAAAATGATTAAGCAAAAACCAAGACAGTTTGGCAGAATTAATGAAATTATGAGCATATACCCTAATGCTTAGACTTGGGATATGTAATGAGTAAATAGTCAGAAGATGCTTTTCAAGATATATAATAGAATGATAAAAGAAGGTGTAAGCCAATGAGTTTTCAAGATATGAGATTTGGATGTTAGTATTTGAAAATCATAGGAGATGAAAGGACTAGACAAGCTCTTAAGACCTTATACCAGATTTTGCTAGTTCAAGCCCTTTTTGGACTAAATGTTGTATTGGATGAGTGTTATTAACAATGTTCGAATCATATGGATGGACAGAATTTGGATGCAACCTAAATCTACTTGAGATGGCAGACTTTGACGTCATCCTAGGAATAGACTGGTTGCTTCAACACTCTATAAAGTTGTTATGTGCATAGAAGAGATTATCATTCAAGAATAAAGATGGTATATATTTTAGTATTATTGGAAGTATGTTGCCTAAGAAAAGAAAGCTGATCCTCTTTATGCTAAAGGCCAAGAGATGCTTTGAAGAGAAAGAAGTTGGATATATGGTATCTATGCTATACGTTACCAAAGAAGCACCACAGATGGAAGATATTGATGTGATGCATAAATTTCCCGATGTGTTTCCAGGAGACTTACCTGGGTTATCATCTGATCATACGACCGAGTTCGTCATCGACTTGTTACCAAGGACGATACTTGTGTCAAAGGCACCTATAAAGTAGTTCCTATGTAGTTGAAGGGATTGAGACTCAACTACAAGAGTTATTAGACTAAGGTCCTAATAGGCTAAGTATTGCATCACGGGAAGTGCCAATGCAATTTGTGAAGAAGAAGGATGATAGTGTTGTCTGCGTATAGATTACCGAGAATCGAACAAGCTCACGATCAAGAATCGAAATCTATCACCTCGGATCGATGATTTGTTTAAACAGTTGCAAAGAGCAAAAGAAATTTTTAAGATTAATCTTCGGTCAAGATATCATTAGCGGAAGAATTTAGACAGCGATATTCTGAAAATAGCTTTTAGAATCGGGACTGGGCAATTTTGAGTTCTCGATTATGACGTTGGGATTAACCAATGCCCCTACATCTTTTATGGAGCTGATGAACTGGGTGTTTCATGACATGTTGGACACATCGGTCATAGTTTTCATAGATGATATTTTGATTTATTCCAAGAATGAAGCAACTCATACAACAAATCTTAGAACAGCTTCACAACAACTGAGAAGGGAAAAACTTTATGCTAAGTCCAAGAAATTGAGACCTAATTAAGCAAAGTGATCTTCTTAGATCACGTGGCATCATAAAAAGGGATAAAAGTGGACCCTATTAAGATAGAAGTAATCATATGGTGAGAAACACCTAAAGAACATTGTGAAGATCAGAAGTTCCTTGGATTTAGCTGGTTATTACAGACGATTTGTAGAGAACCACTCTAAGATCACAAAAACCTCTTACCAAGCTAACCAAGAAGGGAGAGGAGTTTAATTGGACTGACAAGTGTGAAGAATGTTTCCAGATTCTAAAGTAAGATTGATATCAACTCCCATCTTGATCATTCAGACACCAGGGAAATCCTTTACCCTAAACATTAAAGCTTTCGAATTGGATCTAGGATGCGGGTTGATGCAAGGTAAATAAGCGATTGTATATGCTTCAAGAAAACAGAAGGAGCATGAGAAGAGTTACCCTACTCATAACTTGAAAGTACCGGTGATGAGTTATGCAATCAAGACTTGGAGACATTACCTATATAGAGAAGAATTTCAAATTAAATCGGATTACAAGAGTTTTATTTATCTCTTCATCAGAAAGAGTTGAACATGAGACAAAGAAGATGGTTAAAACACTTGAAGGATTAAGATCGTGATACACAGTGTCGCTCAAGCCAGGCTAATGTAATAGCTAAGACCTTAAGCAAAAAGAGAATTATGAAGTCCAAGGAAGGAACCAGTATAGATGCTATCTTATGTTTTACAGCAACAAATTCAGATTGAAAGGAGAGTAACATATAATAGAAACTCATGATGATCCAATTGAGCGAGAATTTATGGATGAACTTATGGAGAAATAGTTTTTCGATTGCGCTTGTGGCATTAAAGATCATCTTTGAATTGATGGATGAAGTAAAAGTAGTAATTTTGTTAGATCTGTATATAAGAACGGTGTAAGCAGATTTAGAGAAAGGAAAACCCAACCCTGACTTACTCCGGATGCGAAAAAGGTCCTATGATATAGAGGATGATTATGTATACCTGAAGTGAAAAATGCTGATCATAAGATATAAGGTAATGTTAAAAGCCCATTTTATTCTGTATTGGATACATTCTAGAAGTATAATATATATACCAAAACATGAAGATATTATTTTGGTAGAAAGGAATGGAAGTAGTTGTGACTAAATGCATGTCTCAGTGTCTGAATTATCAGCAAGTAAAGGCTGAAAGGCAAAGACCAACATGGCTTACCATAACCACTATCGAAGCCAGTCTGGAAGTGGAACTACAGTACAATGAAATATGTCAATGATTTGCCACTGACTCCTAGAACGGTTGACGCAGTTTGGGTGATTTTTGATCACCTTAGGAAGATAACTCATTCCATTGCTATATGACCTCGGTATGCTTTGGAGCGACTAACTAAGCTATATGTTGACTGAATTTGCTACCAAGCTACTATATAGATGTCACCTATAAAGCATGGTACGGTAGAAATGTCAAATTCTTTTGTTTTGGAATAAAGTTGGTGAATAAGGAATGGTAAGACCTGAGTCTGTTGAAGAAACCTGTCGAGTAGCAGATAAGATCAAAGAAAAGGGCCAAGATAGCTCAAGTTTCTCAGGAAAGACACCAAGACCTCGAGTTCGCCATAAGTGATAAAGTGTTCTTGAAGATATCACTTATGCACGGATTAAAAACAATTCAACGAGAAGGGAAAGTTGTATCCGATATATGTTTTGGACCTCATAAAATTGGAGAGACATAGAAAAGTTGTATATCAAATAGCGTTACCGCTGTCCATGTCTAGTGCGCATGGCGTATTTCGCGTATCTCTATTGAAGGAGTATGTTGGAGATCCATATCAAAGGTATTGACCACTGATCCACTGGATTAGATAGAAGATTTAACTATCGAAGTGGTACCAGCCTAGTTCACTAGTTGGAAGGTACAACATCTCAAAAACTAGGATAATAATTATATAAAGATAATCTGGCAAAGATGAGACGTGGAGAAGATTGCATGGAAAGAAGAAGATGCAATACGGAAATATAATTCCCACCTAAATTCAAATTTTGAGGACAAAATTTATTTTAAGGATGGGGGAGTTGTAAGATCCGTACGTTCAAATTTCGAGGACGAAATTTCTTTTAAGGGTGGTGGAGTTGTAAGACCCATACGCCACGAACCCAGTCTAACCTTACATTTCATGTCGTGACCAGTCTACATATCATGGTCGAGCCAAGTGGACCAAGTGTGTGAAGAAAACCAAGACCCAATATGAAATTTTACTCAAAAACAGTAAAAATGAGGGTAGGGTCGCATGCCCAAACAGGCAGGGTTGACCCCCACCTCAAAAGAAGTCCAACCCCTGATTTTTAGTCGGGGGGTCGCAGGGGTCTCGGATTGTCCGACCCCCCCCATCGACCCCCTAGCATCGACCCCCGGAAAACAGCAAAAAAAACAGCACGAACCAAAAATTATGAAACTTTCCTAATTTCGATTGGACCTTTCCTAAACTCAATGGGACGTATTTTGGGAAGTTTTCCTCTATAAATAGGACGTCCCTAAGCCTCTTTCACTCCTTTTAGAACCCTAATTGAAAGTGAAAGAAAGAGAAGAGAAGGAAGAGAAGAAGAGAAGGAAAACTTGAAGAAAAGGCTAAGGAAGAAGAAGAAGCTCAGAGAAATCTTTGAAACTCAGACTACAAAAGGTATGAACCTCAATCCCTATCTGAATTGAAAGCTTAGAATAGATTATCATGAAGTTAGGTTAAGAGAAACCCTAATACCATCCATTCATGGATGAATTCCAATGGAAATCATGGAAAACTATGAAAAGTGAGTAACTTGGAGTTTTGAGCCATAGAATAATCATAGAATGGACTATAAAAGTAAGCCAAAGGACCCAAACATGAAAGAATGGACTGTAGAATGGAAGAGTCGAATCAAACCACGGGGGGTCGCACGTAGGGTCGATTGGGAATCGACCCTACCAGACCACAGGATCGACCCCCAGCATTCGGGAAGTCCAGGGATGGGGTGGTCGCACCCAGGGTCGATGGAACATCTGACCCTGGCATCGACCCTACCCCTGGGGGTCGCAGAAACCTGCGACCCTACCTGCGACCCGTCCTGCGATCTGTGCTTAAAAACAAGCCTAAAAATTGTCAGTATGACTTCTAACTAAAATCTATCGACTTGTTAGGTTTTCCTATTGATATAAAAGTGATTCTTAAAGCTTGAAAGAGGATCTACACTCAAGCAAAGGTGAGGGAACAAGACCTAAACTAATTGGCTAATAATAAACTGTTTTTATTTCTTGAGTCCAATGCCATGACTGATTTTATGCGTGTATGCTTGTATGTGCATTCAATATGTCATCCAATATTCCTGCTATTACTGTTCATGCATATTTAATTTTGTTTATTTATAACATGATGATGATGATGATGCTGGGAATAGGCATGTGAATGTATGTGTGTGGTTAGTGTACATGGTGCAGGTAGGGGATGGTATCAACCGGTACAGCCATGCCATTTTCATGGGGTGTATATTGTGCCATGGTTCTACTCAAGTCATGTCCACTGACATCGTCGTATCGCCATTACCTTAGCAGAACTATTACGTCGTAGGGTATCAGGGGAGGTGGTCTCAGACCGTGTAGTCTTCGACTCTGTCGGGGGACCTTAGCTCTATTTCTATAGATGTATTGAGGGTTGCTAGGGTGAGGCCTTGGATACACTGTTTGACATCAGGATTGGTTAGTTACGAGCCCAGTTTGCAAGCCCTCGCCAGTAGGGGCTTACGTGTTGGTATGGGCAACCGGTACAGCCATGCCATTTTCATGGGGTGTATATTGTCCATGGTGGATGCATGTGGGGTCGACAGTGCCATTTTCATTTGGCGGTTTCACACATTCGTGTATAGAGGTGAGGTGGCCACCGAACCTTTCTATAGCACATTGCAAACTTATAAACCAGACCACAGATATGAATTGAATGCATGCATATGTTTGTTGCATTGTTTTATTTTCTCACTGAGCTCAAGTTGGGGAACTGACCCTTGTGCGCACAAATCTTTTAGTTTCTGATGTTGCAGGTATTATGGTTGAAGATTATGTCAACAAGCCAACATGTAAACGGGTGGTGGCTATGATGAGCAAGCTATGGAGGACTATTGTGATTCGTCAAGCTAGCGTTTCAATTATGGATACGCTTAGTGTTTAATTTCCGTATTTGGATATTGTAATATGTATTAAATTATGTTTTGGTTACTTGGAGATAAATGGAATATTAATTATTTATCATGACTAGACCTCAGTTCATTATCTATAAGACTTCTGCTATTTACATTATTACCTCTGATTAATGTGGAATGTGTTTTAGTTTAACAATGTGGGATAGCCTATACGAGATCCTGGTTAAACCGTTGGTTTATTGACGGTTCATCACACCATTCTGGTTGGTGCAGAATTTGGGTGTGACAGCAACAATCTATCGAAAGACCCGCAACCTATTGAGACCGGATGCTACAACTAGATAAGCTAAAACGCCTTCCTACGAATTGACATTTGTCAAATTTGAATTTTGGTTGAGAGGGAATATTCCCTAGACCTATGAATGAGACCTAATAGGTCCACCTCACTCCAACTACCTTATGGGAGTGGAATCGCTCTCCCAAGTCCTTTGCTTACCACTTGGCAGATTTTCCATAGCTTACCACTCACTAAAGGAGTCTTACCTGGGAGGGAAACTCCAAGGTGATCAAACTCCTCCAAACCCTCTCTAAGAGACATGCAATCATTTTGAGTGTTCTAAGGCATTCTCTCAAGGGAGGAGAGTTGAGGAAGAAGGTAAAGATAGAGGGAAGACATTGCTGGAGAACCACCGGCACCACTCGTCACTCTAGCTTCCTTACTTGAATGAATTGCTAGTAAGCATTGTAACCTATTGCTATAGGATAGTAGCGATAAGTGAATCCCATTAAGTTGGCCTTAAACCTCCATTTTTGTTGGAGTTTGCCCTCCATGAATAGTTGAGCATGTTAACCTTGTTCTGTTCAAAAGAAGGTTCCTTCGAAGTCGGCTCAGGTTATACTTCGGGCCCATCCATGGTAAAGTACAAGATAATGAACCCTAAACCTAGGAGGTACGCCCCTAATCGACCTTGCTAAGCCGTTAAAATAGGATTCAAACCCTTTTTTGGAACTCCAGCATCCCTTGATAGACCTCTACCACAGAAGTCTGGAATGGTATCCGGAGGGAGTTCTGGAGGCAAGATCCATGCCTCTAGGAAGACCAAGCCTTAAGACCAGCCCCTCTGGGTAGGTCCGATCGCAATACCGGTTGCATGATTGTTGCAATCGGATCTACGATCGGATGCATTCGGTAACGCTTTAATATGTAACCAGCAGCAGCACTGGTCGCACGTCTGCAACAGCCAGAGTTGCTACTGGATGGAAACAAAAGGTTCCCAAGAGTAACCAGAAGCAATACCAGTTGTACCACTATTGCAATTGGATTTACAACCGAATAACCTTAGGAAGCCCTGTATCAAGTTGTCTCAATTCACATTGTAACTAATAACTTCACTAACATATTAGGTGACACGTGCGTAACCAACATCCACTCACATAGTGCGAATTATAGAGTTAATCGTATTTCAGGTGAGGGACAAAACCCCAAACTTATTTTGGTGTGATTTTTAATCACTTTCCTGCCTGTGTTACATCTTGAATGATAACATATCATCCAATATCTGTACTTTCAATGCATTGCATTAATATATTATATCTTGTGATTGTGTGATGAATGATGCTTGTGTGGGAAGTTATGAAACGGTTGAGGACGGCAGGATCAGACCCATTATGCAAAACTTGCCATGGGCTACCTTGTATCCTAACAGATTGACAGCATCTGGGGGGGATGACGATAGAGCTAGGATTTCTACTAGGGTATCAAGGGGTTTCATAAAATGACATATAGGATTGTTTAGTGGAATTACTCATGTATGCGATCCTGGCTAACAGGGGATGAGGTGTTGGTATGAATGGGGGATGAGGGGGAGGTGGTGACAGTATTCATTGGAGCGTCACTGGCCAGACCTCTGCTCTATCATTGTCTATATAGGAGACGTGTGGCTTTACCAGGGCTATCAGTGCAGGCTGGCAAGTGTTCATTCTAATGGAGGTTATGGTAAACTTTGGTGAGTGTGACCAGGCCTTACCTTAGCACTAGCATACATTATACCAGACTCTTGTTGTGCGTAATAAATTGATCATGCATTATTGCTTGCTTGCTTGCTTGCTTGCTTGTCTATTTCTTACTAAGCTCAAGTTGGAGAGCTTACCCTTGCGTACGCCATTTTTTAGATGATGTTGCTAGTACAACTATTGCTGATTATATGGATGCTCCTGCCGTCACCAACCTCGCTCAGCTAGGTGTGCAGACACTGGAGGAGGAAGAGCAAGATGAGGATTGTGAATGTGATGCTCGCATGTTCTAGTGAACGAAGCGACTCAAGCATTTATTGTCACACCCCAATTCCGCACATCTCAGAATGGTGTGATGAACCGCTAATAAACCAACGGTTCAACCAGGATCTCAAATAGGCTATCCCTGCGTTATCCAAACTCATCACACTTCCCCTGATACTTGCTCGCATCAAGTACATCAACCACACACATACAAGCACATGCATATTCCTATCACCATCATCATCATCAAAGTAAATATGTGAACAAGTAATAGAAATATTGGATGGCATGCTGTATGCACATTACAAACATATTCGCATAGAATCAAGCATAGCATAGGACTCAAGAAATAGAAACAGTTTTTATTATTAACCCAATTTAGTTTGGAGTTCTGGTTCATCACCTTAGCTTGATAAAAGATACTTTTCCAAGCTTTAGAATCACCTTTACAGTGTTATTATATTGCTAGAAAACCTAACAAAATCGATAGAATTTAATTAGAATTTATTCAGAATTAAAAACTATTCTGTTAACTGAGGGTTGGAGGTAGGGTCGGAGTCAGGATCGACCCTGGGTGCGACCCTCCCTTAACTCTGAACTTCCCGAACACTGAGGGTCGATGGTCAGGAACACCTAGGGTCGGATGGTCATCGACCCTCGGTGCGACCCTCGGTGCACTTTGGTCCAGTTTCCTCTTTTAATCCATTCTTCGTGCTTGAGATCCTATGGCTTGCTCCTACATTCCATTCTACATTCATTCCATGGTCTAAAACCATGTATAACCCACCTAGATAGCTTTCATGCACTTTTCTATGGTTTTCCATGAAAACCTAACTATAGCTTGATGGTTTGGGTTTCTCCGAGATCACACTCTCAACATTAACTAACCTAAGGTCTGTAGAAACTCATGGAATTAGTATCCATACCTGAGAAGATTACTTTTCCTCTGATATTCTTCTCTTTTTTGCTAAGTTCCCTTCCTTCCCTTTCTTCTTCCTCTTTCCTTCTCCTCTCTTTCTCTCAATTCAATTAGGGTTGTGAAAGGAGTGAAAGTGGCTTAGGGACGTCCTTTAAATAGAGTAGGAACATCCTAAAATAAGTCCCTCTGAGATTAGGAAAGAATCCCAATCAAAAATTAGGAAATTTCCTAATTTTAATTTCGGATACAACCGAGGGTCGATGGGAGGGTCGATGATCCCGTCGACCCTAGGGCTTAAGATGTCTGACCCTCCCTTCAAAATCGAGGGTCTGACTTTCTGCTTTGGGAGGTCCGATCCTGCTCAGCTGGGTATGCGACCCTCCCCTCAAAATTAATATTTTTGGGTCGATTTGATACCTGGGATCTCGATCTCCTTCACGCCCTTGGTCCATTTGACTCGACCATAATGGGTAAACCTGGTTCAAGGTGGTAAGACCGGGTTAGATTGACACGGGTCTTACAACTCCCCCCAACTTATAAAAATTTCATCCTCAAAATTGTACGTACCTTCTGAATCAAACAAATGAGGATATTGCTTTCGCATAGCATTCTCTTCTTCCCATGTAATCTCTTCCATGTCTCTACTTTTTCATGTGACCTTAACATAGTAGATATCTCTGTTGCGTAGACGTTGAACCTTTCGACTAGTGATTTCTGTTGGTGTTACTTCAAATGTCAAATCATCAGTCAATTCCAGCAGATCCACTGTCAAAACATGCGTTGGGTCTTTGACATACTTCTTCAATAGGGAAATGTGAAATACGTTATGCACATTTGACATAGATGGTGGTAGTGCTAACTGATAAGCTACTTTTTCACGCTTAGCTAGAATTTCATACGGCTCGACATATCTTGGACTTAGTTTCCCTTTCTGTCCGAACCTCTTCAATCCTCGCATAGGCGATACCTTTAAAAATACTTTATCACCTGCGCCGAACTCCAGATCTCTTCGTCGAGTATCTGCATATTGCTTCTGACGGTTCTGAGCTGTTCTCACTCTTTCCTTGATGATGTCGACCACTCGGCAAGTCTCTTCAACAAACTTCGGACCAACAATACTACGTTCTCCAACTTCATTCCAAAATAAAGGAGTTCGACACTTTCTGCCATACAGTGCTTCATAAGGTGACATATGTATAGTAGCCTGATAGCTATTGTTATACACGAACTCGATCAATGGTAACTTTTCATCCCAGGATCCTTTGAAATCAATCACACATGCTCGTAGCATATCTTCTAGAATCTGGATTGTACGCTCCGACTGTCCATCTGTCTGTGGGTGGAATACAGTACTGAACTTTAGCGTTGTACCCATAGCCTTTTGAAATCCTTCCCAAAACTTAGAAGTAAATCGTGGATCTCTATCGGACACAATGCTTTTTGGAACACCATGTAATCGAACAATGTTATCCACATACAACTTTGCTAACCTTTCCAGTGTATACTGAGGTCGTATAGGTATGAAGCGAGCTGTTTTAGTCAGACGGTCCACAATCACCCAAACTGCGTCAACTACTCGAGGAGTCAGTGGTAGTCCCTTGACAAAATCCATAGTGATGCAGTCCCATTTCCATGTTGGTTCCGATAATGGCTGCAACAGTCCTGCGGGTCTTTGTCATTCAGCCTTTACTTTCTGACAATTTAGGCATTGAGACACGAACTTGGCTACATCTGCTTTCATTCCCCTCCACCAATATAGTTTCTTCAGATCATGATACATTTTTTTACTTCGAGGATGTATCGAATAGATGGTGGTATGGGCTTCTTTCATCAGTCGGTGTCTAATGTCCATACTTTCTGTTTCGGTACACATATTCTTCCTTTGTATTTCAAGACCTTCTCGTCATCCAAGGTGAACTCGGGGCTAGTCCTACCTTTCTCAATATCTTCTTGTACTGTTCTCAGATAAGGATCTGCTTTGATAGCTGTCTTCACTTCGTCCACTATATCCGGTATAATCTTCAATGCCGCTAATATATTCGAAAATCGATGAATAAACCCTTGGTTGGCTGATTCATCCGTTGTATCTATCACATACTGCTCGTTGCCGTGATTTAATACCATTCCGGTAGTACACATTGCTGCAGTCGTGCTAACTTCTCCTTGAGATTTTATCATTGCTTTTCGCTTAATGCATCCGCTACTATGTTCGCTTTCCCGGATGATACTGGATATCACAATCATAGTCTTTCAATAGTTCCAGCCATCTTCTTTGTCTCATATTCAACTCTTTCGATTAAATAAATAAGTAAGACTTTTATGGTCCGACTTAATCTCAAATTTCTCTCCGTATAGGTAATGTCTCCATATCTTGACAGATGTACTCCGCCGCTAGCTCTAGATCATGAGTGGGATAATTTTTCTCATGTATCTTTAATCGTCTTGAAGCATAAGCAATTACTTGCTCTCCTTGCATAAGCACACATCCTAGTCCCAGTCCCGACGCATCGGTGTATAAAGTAAATGTCCGTCCCGGGAACGGGAATAGTCAAAATCGGGGCGAATATCAACTGGGTCTTCGGTGTTTGGAAACTCTTCTCACGGTTGTCGGTCCACACAAACTTTTCACCTTTCTTAGTCAAACGGGTGAGAGGTACGGCAATCCGAGAATAGTCTTCTACGAATCTCCGATAATAACCTGGGGTCCACTTTGATTACTTCAGCGGATACTACATGGCCTAGGAATGCGACTTCACTTAGCCAAAACTCGCACTTTGAAAATTTGGCATATAACTTCTCTTTCCTTAAACGCTGTAGGGTTGCGTTTAGGTTCTTGATATGGGTTTTCTTGTCCTTGGAATATACCAATATGTCATCAATAAATACTATAACCGGCGTATCCAACATATCGTGGAAAACTCGGTTCATAAGTTCCATGAACGTTGCCGGTGCATTAGTTAATCCGAAAGACATAACCAAAAATTCATAATATCCATATCTGGTCCTGAATGCTGTCTTTGGAATATCACCTTCTTTAATCTTCAGCTGATGATAGCCTGATCGAAGATCGATCTTAGAAAATAATCTTGCTCCTTGTAACTGATCGAACAAGTCATCGATGCGAGGTAGTGGTTATCGATTCTTGATTGTCAGTTTATTCAACTCCCGATAGTTGATTCATAATCGAACACTACCATCCTTCTTCTTTACGAACAACACCGGTGCCCCCCATGGAGATATACTGGGTCGAATATAACCCTTGTCCAGTAGTTCTTGTAGTTGCACCTTCAGTTCCTTCAGTTCCGTAGGAGCCATTCTATAGGGTGCTTTTGATACGGGTGCGGCTCCAGGTACAAGGTCTATCACAAACTCTGTGGCTCGGTCGGGTGGTAATCCGGGTAGTTCCTCTGAAAATACGTCAGGATAGTCCCGCACAACATCAATATCTTCCATTCGTGGCGCATCCTTGGTTAGGTCGACCACGGATACTAGATACCCGATTGCCCCCTTCTCAAGGCACTTCTTAGCCTTTAGTGCTGAAAGTATGAGCTTGCGTCTCCGGGGAAGTTTGGTTCCCAAAAAACTTAATTCTACTCCTTCTTTGTCTTTGAACGTTAGCTTCTTTTTGGCGCATAATAGATTTGTAGAATGCCGAGCTAACCAGTCCATTCCCAAAATGACATCAAAGTCTGCCATCTCAAGTTGTATCAAGGTTGCATCTAAAGTCTTCTCTCCAATGAGAACTGGACATGGTCCATAACCTTTCTCTAGTTCCACTTCTAACCCCATCGGTGACCGTACAAGTAATTTGTAGTCTAACGTTTTGAGGGGTAATTTCATCTTCTTTCCAAAGGACACAGATATAAATGAATGAGTAGCTCTGGAATCGAAGAGTACTCTGGCGGGTACGCCATTTATAGGTACGATACCTATGATTTATCTTTACTTAGTCTACATGCTCATTCAATGTAATTTTAACTTTAAAAGTTTCAGTCATACCTGTGACCACATCGGGTGATGCGGCCACATCCTCGGACGTAACAGCATATACCCGTCCCTGATGGAATTGCTTCTTGGGCTTAGGGCACTCCCTTGCCATATGTCCCAACTGGTTGCAGTAAAACACTTTGGGCTTTCAGAATTTGGCTTTTGCTGAGGTTGAACTGCTGGAATAGTCTTGGTTGCAGCAGTAAAATTCTGAAGACGGAAAGGCTTATACGTCCTGTTATTGCCTCCGTTGTAGGAATTTCTAGCTGGCCTTTTGATGCCTCTGTTCTGAGTAAAATAACTCTCCTTCTGGCTCGATTTAATCACTCGAGCAATCTGGACAGCTTCGTTATAAATTTTCTTCTCTAAGCCCAGAACATGTTCCTTGATACTTCCTCTCAGTCCCGTGACGAACCTACGGGTTTTGGTATCTTCTTCTTGCATGCTAGCCGGTGCAAAGAAAAACAGCTCTTCATAGTGCTGTTGATATGAGTCCACAGTCATCTGTCCCTGATATAGGCTCAGGAACTCCTTCTCCATCGAATCTCTGAAGCTCCGTGGAAAATATTTCTCAAAGAAGGCTTCTTTATATATAGCCCATGTCAGTAGGGCGTGCTTGGTCAGTAGATATGTCTTCGTGGATTTCCACCAATGATGTGCGTCGCCCTTGAGCATGAAGGTGGCGCATAGTACTTTCTCTTCCTCTGTGATAGTCATCATGAGGAAATTTCTCTCAATCTCGTCTATCCAGTGGGCTGGCCACAACGGATCAGACGGTTTGCCGTTGAATTCTTTGGGTTTCATCTTCAAAAATCTCTCCACTAGTCGGGAGTGGTCCAACTGGTTTTGGGGGTTTGTCCCAAACATATGGTGTGGATACTGTAGGGTTTGCCGGTTCTGGATTACCAGGTGCATAATTGTTTTCTTGTCTGGTCTCCTCCACGGGTGGTGGTGGTGGGACTGCACTTCGGGTCTGTAGGGTTACTCGACATCCAGACATAATTCCTTTCGGTGATTGGTGGTGCCTGAAAATTGTCAAAATAGGTGAGAAGTCATTTATATTTCACGTAGGCACGCTAACCGATAATGAATTCCAATTCTAGCTCATTTTATATAAAAAAAAATACTGTCTTTCTATGCAGGGTCGATGGTGAGGGTCGATGGTAGGTCCAACCCTTGGTATCCGACCCTGGGAATGACCTGTTCTTCCCGAGAGCTGAGGGTCGATGCGAGGGTCGATGGGTGTCCGACCCTCAGTTCCGACCCTTGATTTTCTGTCAGATTCCCGAGAGCTGAGGTTCGATGCGAGGGTCGATGGGTGTCCGACCCTCAGTTCCGACCCTTAGTTTTCTGTTAGGTTCCCGAGAGCCGAGGGTCGATGGGAGGGTCGATTCGAGGGTCGATGGTTATAATCGAATTGTCCGACCCTCGGACCAAAAATCAGATTTTTAAGATCTGATTATGGGTCATTTCTTACTATTCCTCCTCCGTTTCGACTCGTCTCTCCTCTCTGAGTTGCTACAGTGCTACTCTACCGTTTTTGATCGGTTTGACTCCGGGTTTCGACGTCCACGTCATCACTACAGGTATGTCTTCCCATTTTTACCTGTTTTCAGGTTTCCATTTCTAGGTTTTTACACATTTAACTTGTATTTTCCAAATTAAACTTTTTCCAACCGTAAAAATTCGATTTTTATTGGGGGCTTTTGTTATTGGTGTCTCGAGGAACGAAAGCCCTCAAAAATTTTTGAGTTTCATCGGTTGGTTGTCGAGAAACTTGAAATTTTCTCTTTTTGCCCTAATTTGTGGAAATTTTTTATTTTTCTTGAATTTCTTCAAATTGGACATCGTCAGTTAAAATTTCCTACTGCATGTGGGTTGTAGGGTATGTTTAAACCTACGTAAGTTCTCATGCCCACTTGTATAGTGAGAAATGGGGCTTTATGGTCAACTTACGTCGTTATTACATCAAATTTTGGATTTTTATCCTACTAATTCCTTATTTTTCATTCTCTTTCTTATTTTGTAGATACCATGGCTCGTACCAAAATACCTAGAGTGCGTGATCCACTTCGCTTCTGTTCTAACAAAGCCGAGGCACGGTATGCCGACTATGCCCGTAAGAAAGTGGAAGGGGGTCGTATGGTGAACTTGGCTAAGCTAGCCTTGTTCAACGTAGAGAGGGCATTTGGTGATATGGGGTGGCTCCCTGTCATCACCTACGACGCGTGCACATGTCCGGATTTGGCCCGCCAGTTCTATTGTAATCTCCAGGTGGTGGGGAATTACAATGACGTCGAGCATGGTCAGGAGTTGCGCATCACCAGTTACGTCAAGGGGGTGCACATTTCTTTTGATTATCGGCAACTGGCCGATCTGTTGGGCATACCTTATGATGGCCCCATGGTGTACTGTGCGCCTGGAGAGCCACAGTTTGTTTCTATGGAGATGAGGGCAGAGATTGACAACCAGTTGTTGCGCCCTGATCGCTGGCAGATGAGAGCCTGTTACTTGCGTCCAGCTCCACGGGTCTTCTGCAAGATTATCTAGCATAATCTGATCCCGCAGAGTGGGCACTATGAGAGGGTTTCTCAACTGACCCAGTTTCTGATATATAGTATCTGCACCAGATAATCAGTCTGCCTTCCCTACATCATCATGCGGACCATGATTAGTGCTACTTTGTCCGGTCATAGGGGTAATCTACCCTATGGACGCATGATTACTGTTCTTCTGACCCTGGGGGGTTGACTTGGTGGATGAGAAGATTCAAGAGAAGACCTTCTCGTCGTCTCTAGATTGGGAGGCTATCTGCAAGATGGGCATGCGGGATGCCCAAGTTAGTGAAGAGGAGAGGAACGAGATGGTACGCCCTCACACTCCCGTTGAGATGGCTGACGCTGAGGCTGCTGCTGCCGCTAGAGCCCATGTGGATCCTGTCGATGATGACGACCGTATGTATATGGATGTCGACTCGATACCACCGCCTTCACCTACGCAAGCGGCTGGAGTGGGTACTTCTTCTGCGGTGGATCCTGTACCTGAGACTGGTCCTTCTCATGCGGCTGGTCCTTCACGCCCCCCTTCTGATATGATGGAGATGCTGCAGGTGATCAGGGAGGCTCAGCGTAGATCTGATCTGAGGATGGAGGAGTTGCTAGACGCTCAGCGTATGAGGGTGGATGAGCAGTTATCGGCCCAGCGGGCGACTGATAAGAGGGTAGCCGATCTTGCAGCTAGTCTCCAGACGACCCAGACCCAGGTGGCCTGGTTGACTAGGGTCTATGCTGAGGACTATGACCGAGATCGTGAGGCCCCGCCTCCTCCTTCGCCTCCAACTTCTTGATTGTACTTTATTTTCTTGTACTACAGAGTAACTGTCCGGGTTGTGGACTGTACTCTGCTTTAGTTATGTATATACCTTTTGTTTCTCTCACTCATTGTATGTAACTCGTTTCCCCTTTAATAGATGCATTATTCTCTTTTCAAATTTGGTCTCAATCATCACTGGTGCTTACAGTGTGTTTATATTACTGTTTTTACTTTTATCCTATCTCAGTTCACAATTGTCTTGAATGTATGTTAGTTCGGCGGGCAAGGCCTGAGATGCTCTGATACCAAGTTGTCACACCCCAATTCCGCACATCTCAGAATGGTGTGATGAACCGCTAATAAACCAACGGTTCAACCAGGATCTCAAATAGGCTATCCCCGCGTTATCCAAACTCACACACATCCGTAATCATAATCAGAGTAAATACACAATAGCGAAAGTCTTATAATAACATGAAATGAGAATCTAAGATGATATCATTAATTTAATAGCAAATTATCCTGTTTTCAACTGAGACATAAATATTTAAATACCAAATACATGTCTTAATAAATCTAATAAAGAAACCTATAAAATATCTAATCAAATACACACGAATTGCACTCGCAAGAGGAGTCGTGTGTATCCTCTTCAGCTCCAGCTTCCATGGCTGCCACGTTCCCGTACGTAGACGCATTCATATAGTCTTCAACGGTATAACCTGTATCATCAACTAAAAATATTCGACGTCGAGGGGTGAGCACACATCACGACTCAGTGAGTAGCCAAAACAATGCAACAATACATATGCATGCAAATCAATTTATATCTTTGGTCCGGTTTAAAGTTTGCAGTATGCAATAGAAAGGTTTAGGTAGTCAAAGGTCGCGTTTATTGACCCCACCTCTATACACGAGTGTGTGACGTTACCCGAAGATCACGTTTATCGTCAACTCACATGCACCCAACCATGAACATTATATAACAAATGTTACGTTTATTGCTATATAGTGCCATACCAACACGTAAGCCCCTATTAGCGAGGGCTGCAAACTGGGCTCGCAACTAACCAATCCTAATGCCAAAAGGTGTATCCAAGGCCTCAGCATCCCTCAGAATGTCTATAGAGATAGAGCTAAGGCCCCCCGGTAAAGTCAGAGACTACAAGGACCGAGACCACCTCCCCTGATACTCTACGACATAATAGTTCTGCTAAAGTAATGGCGATACGACGATGCCAATGCACAAGACTTGAGTTAGAGATAGAGCTAAAGTGCTGAGACCCGCCAAAGGTTAACGTTTATTGACGTTCTCATCACACCTCCCTGATACTCACTCGCATCAAGTACATCAACCACACACATACAAGCACATGCCTATTCCTATCACCATCATCATCATCATGTTATAAACAATAAAGTAAATATGCATGAACAAGTAATAGAAATATTGGATGGCATGCTGTATGCACATTACAAACATATTCGCATAGAATCAAGCATAGCATAGGACTCAAGAAATAGAAAACAGTTTTTATTATTAACCCAATTTAGTTTGGAGTTCTGGTTCCTCACCTTAGCTTGCTAAAAGATACTTTTCCAAGCTTTAGAATCACCTTTACAGTGTTATTATATTGCTAGAAAACCTAACAAAGTCGATAGAATTTAATTAGAATTTATTCGGAATTAAAAACTACTCTGTTAACTGAGGGTCGGAGGTAGGGTCGGAGTCAGGATCGACCCTGGGTACGACCCTCCCTTAACTCTGAACTTCCCGAACATTGAGGGTCGATGGTCAGGAACACCTAGGGTCGGATGGTCATCGACCCTCGGTGCGACCCTCGGTGCACTTTGGTCCAGTTCCCTCTTTTAATCCATTCTTCGTGTTTGAGATCCTATGGCTTGCTCCTACATTTCATTCTACATTCATTCCATGGTCTAAAACCATGTATAACCCACCTAGATAGCTTTCATGCACTTTCCTATGGTTTTCCATGAAAACCTAACTATAGCTTGATGGTTTGGGTTTCTCCGAGATCACACTCTCAACATTAACTAACCTAAGGTCTGTAGAAACTCATGGAATTAGTATCCATACCTGAGAAGATTACTTTTCCTCTGATATTCTTCTCCTTTTTGCTAAGTTCCCTTCCTTCCCTTTCTTCTTCCTCTTTCCTTCTCCTCTCTTTCTCTCAATTCGATTAGGGTTGTGAAAGGAGTGAAAGTGGCTTAGGGACGTCCTTTAAATAGAGTAGGAACATCCTAAAATAAGTCCCTCTGAGATTAGGAAAGAATCCCAATCGAAAATTAAGAAATTTCCTAATTTTAATTTCGGATACAACCGAGGGTCGATGGGAGGGTCGATGATCCCGTCGACCCTAGGGCTTAAGATGTCCGACCCTCCCTTCAAAATCGAGGGTCTGACTTTCTGCTTTGGGAGGTTCGACCCTGCTCAGCTGGGTATGCGACCCTCCCCTCAAAATTAGTGTTTTTGGGTCGATTTGATACCTGGGATCTCGATCTCCTTCACGCCCTTGGTCCATTTGACTCGACCATAATGGGTAAACCTGGTTCAAGGTGGTAAGACCGGGTTAGATTGACACGGGTCTTACATTTATTGTTATTTAACTTTATATACGGTTACTTTTGATTATGGATTAAGTATTTTAAGGTTACTTTATGACCATCTCTTTGATGGTTTGATTGGACTCAGAATAAGACATAAACAAACTTAGTATTACTTTATTTAATTTATCAATACAAGCTCAGTTTACTTAGTTACATTTCCACTATTGTATTTACTCTGATTCATGTCTCATGGCATTTGACTGGTGTGGGGTTGGTGGAGGATGACATAACTTATGTGATTCTGGGTTGGACCAAACATAAATTGTGTATCGGTTCAGTCATACTCCTAATTATATATATATAGGAAGTGGGGTGTGACAATAATGGTACACTTTTGTTTCACTTTCCCTCTTTATCCCATGATGTCACATTGAGGTTTGTTTTGTTATTCAAGTCTGCCTCAGGGAAAAGAATGGAGAAGAAGAGGTAGAAAACAAAGAAGAACAGAGAAGAAGAAGCAGAAGACGAAGAAGAACAGAGAAGAAGAAGAGAAATAAGAATGGAGAAGAAGAAGCAGAAGAAGTAGAAGAAGAAGAATTGGTTGAAAATGAGTAATCAAAATTTTAAGTTCTTCCATGATTTTGTGAAATCAAGGCAGAATAAAAATTTGATTTGGGAGATTCATAAAGATAATGGAGATGTGCTTCTCAACTTGGATCAGATCAAAGATTATGTAGTTGGTTACTGTCACACCCCAATTTTGAACCAATCCATAATGGTGTGATGAACCATCTATGATCCAACGGTTCAACCAGGATCTCGAATAGACTATGTCCATTTGATTAAATCAGATACAACCACAACCATAATCAGAGTAAATAAACAATAGCGGAAGTTTTTAATATTAATGAACTGAGTATCTAATAGTGATAACATAATTAATAATCCAATTATCTCCAAATGACTAAAGACATAAAATAAAATTAATTAATTAATCAATTACATATCCCGATAACCCAACAACTAATTCTAATAAAAAACACATGAATTGTACTCGCACGACGAATCATGCGACTGCACCATAGCTTCCATATCCATCGCAGCAACATGTTCGTACATTGGTGCATTCATATAATCTTCTACTGTAGGACCTGCATCATCAACTAAAAATATTCGACGTCGAAAAGGTAAGCACACATCATGGCTCAGTGAGCAAACAAAATAATGCAACAAACATATGCATGCATTCAATTCATATCTTTGGTTTGGTTCATAGGTTTGCAATGTGCAATAGAAAGGATTGGTGGCCGCCGCACCTCTATACACGAGTGTGTAAAGCCTCCCAATGGATCAAACACCATTATCGTCCCACATGCACCCATCATGGAATAGAGATAGAGCTAAAGTGTCCGGATCAAACACCGCATAACACTTCCCCTGATGCCCTACCCATACCAACACGTAAGCCCCTATTGGCGAGGGCTTACAAACTGGATTCACAACTAACCAATCCTAATGTCAAACAGTGTATCCAAGGCCTCACCCCAACATCCCTCAATACGTCCATAGAGATAGAGCTCAGGCCCCCCGACAGAGTCAGAGACTACATGGTCCGAGACCACCTCCCCTGATGCCCTACGATGTAATAGTTCTGTTAAGGTAATGACGATACGACAATGTTAGTGGACAAGACTTGAGTAGAGATAGAGCTAGAGTTTGGTGATCAGGATGAACCACAATGTCACGTCCTCCCCCTGATGCTCCACTCGCATCAAGTACACTAACTACACACATACATTCACATGCCTATTCCTAGTATCCTCATCATCATCATGTTATAAATATACAAAATTAAATATGCATGAGCAGTAATAACAGGAATATTGGATGACATGTGAAATGCACATTACAAGCATACAAGCGTAGAATCATTCATGGCATTGGACTCAATAAGTAAAAATAGTTATTATTAACCAATTAATTTAGGTCTTATTCCCTCACCTTTGGTCGATGGTAATTCCTTGTTCAAGCTTTGTAAATCACTTTTAGACCACTTGGAAACCTAACAAATTTATAGATTTTAAATTAAAATTTATTTCCAGCAATTCAGACTAACAAAAACTGAGTGGTCGCAGGTGTGGCAGCACCTATGATCTCAGTTTCTTCGACCACACACTCCCTGGAAACTTCCCGAGGGCATGTGGTCGATCATGTGTCTCTCGTGTGGTCGCATATCCCTGGACTTCCCGAGGGTGTGTGGTCGGACTTCCCGAGGGTGTGTGGTCGGATATGTGTGTCTCGTGTGGTCGCATATCATGCGACCACACATTCGACCACACATGTGATGGTCGATTTTTCACTCCCAACTCCATTCTTTCATGTTTGGATCCCTTGGCTTATCATCATGATCCTTCCTATGATTGTTCTATGGCTCAAAATTAGTAGTTTTACACAATCCATCATCCTAATAAATTCTTTCCATGGATCTCTTAGAATTTATCCATGGATTGATGATTGGGGTCTCACTTTGAATCCCTATTTCCTTCATGATCTATTCTAGGCATTCAATTGATATGAAAAATGTTTTCATACCTTAAACATGTTGAAGATTCAGAGTTCTCTCTGAATTTTCTCCTCTTGGTCTTCCTCTTGAATTCTCCTCCTCTTCCCCCTCTTCTCTTTCTCTCTCTTTCAGTTTGAGTTTTAAAAGGATGAAAGAGGCTAAGGGATGTCCTATATATAGAGGAAAACCCTCCATATAAAGTCCTACTTAGATTAGGAAAGGACCCCCTTCGGATTAGGAAGGTTTCCTAATCACGGAGTCTGACTGGGTTCGTGTGGTCGCAGGTGTGGTCGCAAAACCCGTCGACCACACAGTCAAAAACTTGCTACCACACGACCTAGATTTCTGTGGTCGCTTTGGTCTGAGGTGTGGTCGACCACACCTGTTTAGGTATGCGACCACACACTCTTAATTGACTGTTTTTGGGTTAAATTTCATACTTGGTCTTGTGGTTTCTTCACGTACTTGGTCCACTTGGCCTGACCATGATAGGAAGACCTGATACAAGGTGGTAAAACCGGTTAGTTCGATACAGGTCTTACAGTTACTATGAAGATTTTCATCGTAACTCGAGAAGTATCTCTCATCCAGAGTGCTCGAGGTTTATCCCTAAGTTGGTGACAATGGAGGATAATGCTAATTTGGATATGCTTCCTACTAATGATGAAATAAAAGTGACAGTGTTTGCTATGAATCAGGAGAGTTCTCTAGGACCTGATGGTTTCCCGAGTAAGTTTTACTGCCCCTGTTGGGATATTGTGAGTAGGGAGATGTGTGCTGCAATTTGTTCTTTTTTTTTGTGAATGGAATGATGAAAGGGGTGAATTGCAATTATATTACTTTGATCCCCAAGAAGGAGGGTGATGTGGTTTATCTGATTTTAAACCTATATGTATTAGGAGTTTTCTATATAAAATTGTTCCAAAAATTCTTGCCACTAGGTTGGGGAAATTTATGAAAAAGTTGGTGTCAGAAGAACAAGGGGCTTTTATAAATGGCTGAGTTACACATATTGGGTTAGAGTCAGAGTTGGTGACTGTGATTCATAGGAAGATTAAAGGAAATATAGCTCTGAAGCTTGACATTCATAAAGCCTATGATACTCTTCAGTGGAGTTTTCTTTTTGATGTGCTTGCTTGGCTTTACTTCAATTTTTATTGGTAGAGTTAAATCTCTTTTGCAGTCAACAAAATTATCTGTAATGATCAATGGAGGTCTAGTGGGGTTCTTTTCTCCAAAAAGAGGTCTGAGGCAGGGAGATCCCCTTTCCCCCTACTTTTTGTGTTAGCAGAGGAGGTTTTTTGTCAGGGTTTACAGAAGATGGTATCTGTAGGGTTAATTGACCTGATATTTAAGGGCGGAGGGGTGGTAGTTCCAACTCATCTTCTTTTTTATTGATGATATTTTTATTTTTATGAAGGCTAGCCTCCGGTTTTGTAGAATGCTGAAAAAATTATTAGTGAAGTATGATGAGGTTGGTGGGCAGAAGGTGAGCCCGGTAAAAAGTAAAATGTTCTTTTCATCTAATGTGAGTAGTAGTAGAAAACAGAAAATATTGGACTGTTTGCAATTCGTTCAAGGATCCTTCCCTAAGATGTTCTTGGGAGTAACTCTATTTCATGGCAGAATTCGAAGTGAGTATTTTCATTATGTAATGGATCGATTCCATCAAAAATTTTGCAGCTTGGAAGGGGAGATTGCTATCATATGCAGGTAGGGTTGAGATGGTTTGAATAGTTCTTAGTAGTGCTTTTTTGTACTCTTTTTGTGTGTATAGATGACCAAGAGCTTTGATAAAGGCGACAGAAGCGTGGATGTGAAATTTTATTTGGTCAGGCGACCCAAATAGAAGGCATGTGATTGTTGTAAAATGGGATGCCATGTGTGCGCCTAAATGTGAAGGGGGATTAGGGTTGAGGCGGTTGGGCCATTTGAACAATGCTTTATATGTAAAATGGTGTGGAAGGTCAAAACCGAATTTACTCCCTCTGCTTGGTTTGTGAAAGGGCATTATCTCACGAAGGAGGGTGGGTTGAGGAATCCTCGTTGCTCTTCTCCGGTGTGGCGTAGTATCAAGAAAATGTGGGATTGGACATTGAAGCACACTCGTTGGTTGGTGGGTGACGGTAAAAGTATAAACATATGGGCTGATCAGTGGTTGGGTGACTTGTCCTTGATGAATCATCTTGAATTGAATGTAGAGTTTTTGAAAGGGAAGATTGTTCACTCTCACGATTCATTGACAATGGCAATTGGCATTGGCTAGTAGTCCAATCTATGGTGCCAAAATCTTGGTTTGATGAGGCTACTAGCATCCCATTATCATTAGGACGTCAAGATCAACTACTTAGGGTTGGTGAACAATCAGTGAAGTTCTTGGTAAAATTTGCAGGGGAGATGCTTAGGAATCATAAACCAAAGCCAAGTTGGGCTGCAGTGGTTTGGAGTAGTAATATGGTTCCGAGTGTATCTTGGTTGGCATGGAGGTGGCGCATGAAGCGCATACCAACAGAGGATGCTGTAATGAAGAAAGGAATTTCGTTGGTATCCAGCTATGGACTGTGCAAATCGGTTATAGAGATTGCTGATCATATTTTTTGCAGGTGTGTGGGGGCAAAATCGGTTTGGTCAGAGGTGGGTGCATGTTTTGGTATGAGGATGCCATCTTTTGACACCGGTGATGAACTATTAGAGTGGTGGTTGAGGAAAAAGGCTGCGGTTAGTATGAGAAATGTTTGGACTGGTCTGCCATTCATCTCTTTGAGATCATTGTGGATGGCTTGTAACAATGCTATTCACCAAAATGTTCAGGTTATAAAATCATATTTATGGCAGCGGATTAAGAAAGGGTGTAGGGACCTGTCGGTTCGTAATCCTTATATTATTCTGTCTATGTTAGACTTGAGACTAGTTCGGTATTTTTTTCTGGTGGCGAAAGTCAGACGTTCAGTGCAGGTGATTGAGTTATTTTGGAGACCTCCACTAGAGGGATGATGTAAAATAAATACAGATGGGTGTAGTCTAGCTAGGAAATCCTGGTATTTCTAGTGCAAGAGGGGTGATCCGTATTTCTAATGGTCAGGTGGTTTATGCATTTCCTAAGTTGATTGGTGTTACAACTAATTTTATTGTTGATTTAAAGGCGGTAATAGTTGGATGGAAGGAAGCAATGAGGCAAAGGTATAGGCATATTTGGGTGGAAGCTGATGCTTCTTCAGTAGTGTTTGTTTTATCTTCTAATAAGCTGCCTTGGATGCTTATGCAAGAGTGGATAGCCATGGAAGCTGAATTGTCTCTCTGTCAGGTTCGCTTTACTCATTGTTGCAGGGAAATCAATATTGTGGTAGATAGATTAGCAAAAATAGCGACGTTCTCAGTGTTGGGTGTCTTGCCCATTGATTGTGGCTAAGGATGCTGTACAGGATGCATCCCACCGTCCAAGATATCAGCTTTAATAATTGGGTCTCACCCGAGATGGCTCCTGTTGATGGCAATGTCGAAGGTGGGGGTTTAACATCCTATTAGAATGCTTTGTAGTTTTCTTTCCTTCTAATGAAATTTTGGATTCCTAACCAAAAAAAAGAGATGGTAAGAAACCTATACATCATGCCAAAGATGGCAAAGAATATATGAGACCATAAATGATAGAAATCATGTGATTATTGTACCAAAATAGCAACATACATGTAAACTTGGCAAAAATGAACACATTGAATAAAACAACAAGAACATCTCTGCACTATTTGTAGGGCTTTGCGATTTTAGCTTGAGGTGGTAGAACCCCATTTGCAGAGGCAAATTTGAACTCTTTAAGGGTCGATGTCGATCAGTTGGATAAATCATAGGAGTACGGTGGGTGGTGGTAGGCCGAGCATTGTTTTTGGTAGATTAGTGTTAGACAATCTTCTTTTGAGTAATTTTGCAATAGCAAACATGAGTTGGGTGGTTTGGTAAACTTAAACCCAAAAATAGTGGTGAACTATTTGCAACGATAGAGGGTGTTTCCAGTTTTTCAATGTCTTTGAATTCTAGAGGTTATTTTTCACTTGCAGTCTTATTTTGAACTTTGTATTTTTTGTTATATTTCTAAAGAGAAAAATAGCATTACTGACTCTCTAATTAGGAGAGCTCTGTTGATATCGCATATAATGATTTGGTTTGATTTCGATCCTTGACAACAGACTATATGTAACCTGTTGCCTTTGTGTACTATACGAGTTAATTAATAAATAGGATAATTTACACCAGAGGTACCCGATGTTTTGAGAATTCATACCAGAGGTATCTCACGTTTCAAAAATCATACTAGAGGTACCTCTTCTCATATTTCCAACATTAATCCTATTTAACGTTAGCATCCTTTAAGTTAACCATTAGATCTACCTCAAATTTTCAAAGACTGATCGTTTCTTGTTGAACTACTCTTATTTGGTGCATCATCGTTGGTACACTCGCTGAAAGTAAGTTGGGGTGCGGAGTTTGACCTGAGGTGTGTACCATAGTTGAGATTTGTGACTTGGTGATGAGCAACCGCCGGTGAGGAAGGGTCACAGGAGAGGACAGAGGCAGGAGAGGGGGTGGGCAATTGAGACAGCGATGAATACATGGGAATCCGAGTGGTGAATCGTTGTGACAAAGGGATGGTGAGAGAGTGAACCAAAATGGACTAAGAAAATTATGCTAAATAGGGGTAAATTTGAAAGTATAAAGATAAAAGGTACCCTAAGTGTAATATTTTTGAAACATCAGGTATCTCTGGTATAATTTATCAAAATGTCAAGTACCTCTACTGTAATTTACCCTAATAAATATCGTTATTTACAAAAAAAAAAGTTTTTCCTTGTATTCTTTCACCCATGACCCGGATCCACATCGTTTCCTCCCCGAGATTCGGGAGGAGGGGCGGCGACCCCAGTGGATGGTCGCCACGTGGGGGTCGGATGAATCCGACCCCTCCATTCGAGCAGACAAGCCGAGCCGACAAGGGAGTGTCGGCTCGAACAGAGGGGTCTGATTCATCCGACCCCACGTGGTGACCATCCATTGAGGTCGCTGCCCCTCCTCCCTGAAGTACAGGGAGGAGACAATTTGAATCCGACCCGGATCCACCTTTATTTCCTGACCTTTTTCTTTTAATTTTTTTATTATAATAAATTGATCCATATTTTTATGGTTTTCCTACACTTGAGATGTATAGGATCATTATGCATAGAAGGTAAAGATTGAAGAGTGAAGTCCGAATTAGATAGAGTTCGTTCGTCCTGAAGAAAGGGAAACCCTACGTCCCTACCACGGTACCATTTCGGCCCTTTGGCTTCGCCGATTTTTCTACTTCCGGCGACCGACTGCAACTTGCATTAATTATTCTGGGCTTACGGCTGAACTTCGTAGTTTTTTTTTCCGGTTATATATCCTTCTTCTCCTCGGTTCTGTTTTTGTTTTTCCCTCTTTTTTTTGTTCGGTGTTTTCTCTTCCTGCTCCTCTTCTCCTCGGTTCTGTTTTCGGTTTCCCTCTTTTGTTCTGATTCTACTAGGATGTAATGCAACTTATTTTCTTAATGGTATATGTATTTGAGGGCATGTTGGTATGGATTTTGATTACTGTTTGATTATCTAATCCAGCTTCTTATATCGGATTTCTTAAACTTCTTGTTTACTCATTTGGATCTGACAAATCAGTTGCCGTTACTTTTCTGAAGTTTGTCCTTTAGTGTCATATCTAATAGGGGATATTATTCTGTTATCAGATCAGACCCTTAGATCGGTTTGATTCTATCAGTTTCTCCCTTATCTAATTCTGATTTTCAATCAGAATTCATACTTACTTACATATTTACAGTTTTGTATGCTTTATAATTATGTTTTATATACCATTATGCTCTTATTTTATTGCTTTGTTTTTTTGACGATGCTTAAATCTTGATTCTTCATGTAATATAAGCATTATTATATCATTATTAAACTAGGTATAATATTATAATAGATACATTTAGGAGGAAAAAAAAAAACACTAGGGTGCCTAGGCACCAAGCGCTCATGGGTTTTGCACTTGACATTCCGTTAGGAAAAGCTCTCCCTCTTTGAATTTTTTTTTCTCTGGGTTATACATGCATGTGATTCATGAAATGCTATTCATTGTATTTAGTACTTTGGAAATTTGTATTCTATTTTTTGTATATTTTCCCTTCTTTTTTGTCATTTTGGTTTCCTGCCTTTTCTGTTGTTTGATGAATATTAATAATTGAATCTGGGCTTGTTTGTTGTATTGCCTGAATTATACATCACTAGAACTTATCCAAAATGGCTAGGAAATTGCAAAACACTCATAATTATCAGTTGTTTTTGCCAAAAGTCATCTGCCTTGTCATTCTCCACCGTATTGAGTACCATTGAATCCATATCCAGGACTATTTCATTACAACTCAACTGTCAAGCTGTATCCTATTTAACACACTTGTAATTAAAACCCCCGCTTGATGCTGCTTTAATATATTTTTGTTCCTGATAAAGCTTCATCCCATTACAATATTGTCACTAATCACTGGAGAGACTTCTGAATTTTGAATTATGATGCCAATTGCTTAGTCAATCAGGTTCAACAATGTTGCATCTACATTATTTTAAAATAAAAATAAAAATAAAAATTCTGGCAAAGAGAATGTTTTGGCAACAGAACTTGTGAAGTTCACTCCATGGCTGAATGATCTGAAAACCTCCCCCCTTATTCACTGTCAGGAAAAACTTGCTTTATGTTCCAGTTCATCCCTTTTTAACTGCTCACATTATTTGTAAGGTGCTTTTCTCTAATAAAATTATTTGAGATGGACAAACTAGATAGAAATTTTCTGCCACTAGGAGTCATAATTGGTATAAGGAGTGCATTTGTGATCCAGTCTAAGCCCTTGTCAGATGTCTTTTGCCCAAACTATTCATGAGTTGCTTACTTATTACCACTCATCGGAATTTTATATACTTTCAAAATAGACAGGAACATGCGAATCAGTTGATACATTTCTTTTCTTCATTTTAGTTTTCCCAATCTTGTGATCTGTCTACTTTAGTCTCTCTTTCTGGAGTTAGTGGTTTCAACTCCCGGAAATCGCTTCGTCTTGTATTCTTTTCCTCTTTTTCTCCCTTTTTTTTTTTTTTTGGGGGGGGGGGGTTAAGGGTAGCTTCTATGGCTGTTTCTATCAACTGTTTTTGACCTGCCTCTCTGTGGAGCCGAATTGGGAGAGCAGTTGTTATGGAGAAACTCACAGGACACCTTTTTTATTTACTTTTATCTGTTTTTGCAGGTACATTAAAATCTGTACCAAAAGAAAGGAGAAAATCTAGCTCAGAAAATGGTTGTTAGGCTTCGTTTGTCGAGGTTTGGATGCAAAAACAAGCCATTTTATCGAGTCATGGCTGCCGACAGCAGATCTCCAAGAGATGGGAAGCATTTGGAAGTTTTGGGTTACTACAATCCATTGCCAGGTAGTTTGATTGGCTCAATGTAAGTTTGCATTAGTTCGTTTGTAAATTATGACTTTTGATTCATGCGTTCTCCAAATTAAAATCTAGCTCTAAATTTTCACGTTGTATTTCTATCATTAATTTTAATTTTCCATTTTCATTTGTTTTAAATTGCAGTTAATGTTAATATCTGTAAACTATGATTCTTACTTATTTTCTTTTACCTACTTTGGGGTTCTTAGGTCAGGATGGGGGCAAACGAATGGGCCTCAATTTCGACAGAATTAAGTAGGTGATTTCTTTTCCCTCAAACTCCTGCTTCCTCTTCTTAGACATGAATAATATTTAGTACTCCTCAAATTTCTTCAGTCAATTATAGCGAAGTGAAAATTACTATAGAATCAAAATATTGAAGCAATAATTTAATTTGGTAAAGACTACAGTTCATTGAAGGGTATGATTTTAAGCATTAACCGAGTTGCTACCCAATCTAGCTTTCCAAGTCATATTAAGTGTTTCAGGAACTTCTCTTAAGCTGAGGTGATTTTGAGGGAGAAATCCATAAGTCCTGCTGGAAAAGCTTCTCCTCTTAGTCCTGAAATTCAAAAAACCGGAATTCATTTACTTAGATCTTATATCAAGGTGGTTGGAACTTTCACAAATTGAATAAAGCTTGCTGGGCTGAAGACTTGTCTGAGTAACACCTGAGGTAGCCATATCATCTCAAAACCCATAGTTTTCATGCCTCGAGTTTTGAGCGACCCTAAGATGAATTCCTAACTTACTGAGTCTTGTGGCCCTACTTAGGGTAAATTCAATTATATACTGAATTTTTGAAAAATATATACCACTTGGCATATTTTTCAAATGGAAAGTAAAAGAAAAACACATATTTTGTTTTGTCACTGTTATTTGCTTACTGCTTTATTTTCTTTTTATTCTTTATTTTTTTTCTCTCTCTGAATTTTATGTTCTATGTTTTTATTGTGAAGGATATCAATTTACCTAAATTATAGATAAAAATACGTTAATATTTATACATATCTTGAATTATTCAACTTATTTTCAATGACAGTGGCAAATTATACCTTAACTTATCCTGTATCGTCTTTTTTCCTCCTCTGAATTTATACTACACTTCTCATTGGAGTGCTACTTGTCATACACATTATCACAGTATTGAGCATAAAATGTTAGTTTTTGTTTGTCCTTCTGGTCAATTAGTTTGGGTTAACAGTTCATTATACATTTATGTTTCTCCTCATGTTTCAGAGACTAATGCTATTTGCTTTTTTTCCCCTTTTCATGCCAATTTCTTTTTTTTTTTCCTTTATTGGTTCTTTCTTTTTTCCCTCTTTTTTTATATATTGAAGTTGGGGGACTTTGGACTTGCCCAACAAAAAAAGAAAAATGAAGGATTTTGGAACCACAAGCCTGCAGGCTGGGTAACAAAGAGACGCACAGGGGGGTTGGTGTCAGACAACACGTTTTCTGAACGTTACGAATTCCATAGTCTTGTAGATAAACAGAAAGTGTTGTGTCTGGAATGGATGCACAGAAGTGGTGTTGATGTCTGGAATGGGTGCACAGAATTGGTGTTGGGCAGAGCAGTGCCCTTGTTACATAGCTTTAATATTACGTGTTTTTTTAATGAATTTGCTGCATTTAGCTCATTTTTAATAATTATTTATTTAAAAGGAACTGAAGGAGCACATAATAAGTTTCAATGCTTGTATATGATGTATCTGGAGATCCTGAAGTCTTACCTCATACGTGATTCTGAACTATGACATGATGCAATCCTGACCATTTGTTATTGCTTTAGTGCTCATATAGAATCCAAGGTCTTGCTTCAGGGATGCAGGTGGCAAGTGTTATCGACTGGATGGACTGGTTCGACCCAACCTGGAAACCCAGGCTGCGAAGAACCAGGACCAAACCATCTGGGTTAGCAGGAGCAAGGGAACTCCCCAGGTTCTGGAAGGCACAAGTTTGATTGATAGGTTATAACCAGGAGTGGGATCGTCAAGTTGATCTACGAGCACCGTTGCGCTAACGCGCGATTGATAAAATCGAGGTTTTGATGGCGAACTTTCTATGGCAGCAGCACAAATCTATGCCGCATTCTTTCAAAATTGGGCCTCTTTTTAGCCCATTTTTGCTCATTCTTTAACCCTAGAAAGCCCGTTTTTAAGCTGCTTTTTGGGATTTTGGCTAAAATTCTGGCCAGTTCATTCATTCATCGTAGGGGTCCGGACCCCCACAAAGGGGGAGGGAGTCGACTGAACATCTCAGCCATTGGCGGGAATTTTGCCCCCAGTGTATATTATTCTACGGGAAATCTGAGAATATGTTATTCGTTGGTCGTGCAAGACGGGTGGTACCGGTGACCCTGAACAATTGTGCAACGCAGGAATCGGGTGAAAGGGGGGATCCCCTAAGAGAAGGAGCATTGTTTGTGGTATTTGGTTACATTGACAGGGAAGTTTCCATCCATATCAAAAGGGGAGTGGGTTCAACCTTTCCGATTGTTTCCGTAGCGTGTCATGAGCACCGGGCAAAAAAAGGCATCTTCAGATTCTGCGGAATGTACAGATTCGCGCTCAGAATCTGAATCGCGAAATGGAAATGCGTCAGGCGGCTTGTCTGATTCTATTTGAATCCTCGTCAGTACATCTTCTTCCTTTGTCCCCCATCCGATATAATAGAAATTTTATATCACTCTGATCACTTCGATCATTGGAAAAGGTGATGCCCCTAATCTCAAAAATGAATATAAATTTTTTTATCTTTCCTTTTTTTTCTCCCGGTGGTCGAGCTGATCTACGACCACCCTCCAAGGCCCTCGAGGAGAATGTTGCCCAAATGTTAACTCGGAATCATCAGAAGCATTTTGCTCTCCGGATTCAGATGGAGTAGCTTTGGCGCTAGCCCTATAGGGTCGGTTTTTTTTTTTTTTTTTGGGGGGGATAAGAAGGTGAAGAAGCAAGCTTATCCCCGCCCCGACCGGCAGCTGCTGGGTCTCCCCATCTCTCCTAAACTTCCCCCGGTCTTCGGCCCGAGCTTCGAGAGGGTGCTCGTAGATCAGCTCGTCCTCAGGAATGCGGGCTCATCAAAGAAAAGGTTTCATGGTTCGTAACATTTTTCTTGTTGGGGGCCTCCTCTTGATTTATATTTTCCTCTTTTCTCCGGCCTACGCGATGGAAGGGACACATCAAACTGTTGAAGAGCGCAATCACCTAAAGCGGATTTACTTTAGAGTAAAAAAAATGGTTATTGATATAGGATTGGCGACTCGGAAGAGTGGTTCTTCTTTAATGGGCCGGAATTCTATCTAGACAGTTCCGCATGTGGCGCTTTCTTCGAGCCCGAAAGCTTCTGGCGACTCGCTTCTACGCCCGGCCCGCTGCCTATCCTATCGGCTTGGAAGCAAGCTATGTGTCACCTATCTCACCCCCCTTAGACGTAAAGGGAAAACGGAAGTGCGCGGAAAGGGTTCAACGGTCTCCGTTGGCTTGGATGCCAGTGTTAAGGAATTTGGGGTGCACTTCCCGTCAGTCTGCTCCGTTCGAGGCAGGGTCCATAGATCTCCCCTCTTTCGACTAGCTTCTAGTTCTTGTCTTTTAGGAGGCGACTAACCGATAATCTGCGAACCCGTCCATTTGATTTGGATGACTTGTATGAAATAGCGGAAGAAGGGGAAAAATTCTGCAAAACAAATATTTACTATTTGAAATAACAAACAATATATATGTAATTACGGTGGCCGTTGTTCCGGTCGAGCACTCTCTTTTCTTTGTCCAATTCCGTCTTACCAACCCGCGAAGGAAATGGTCCAACAAGGATAGTTAGGGGTTTTAATTATTTGTTAGGGTTATTTTTTTTTCAGTTAATAATTTATTTATTTATCTGTTTTGTTAGCAACTGTAGGTTAGAGATAGGAGTTGTGATTATTTCAAACTCTGTTTTCAGTCTTGGAGTTTGATTAGGTTTAGTGGCTTACGGTTTCTGTTAAGTTTTTATGTCAATATAATCTTCATTAGTTTTCAGTTTTTTTTTTTTTTTTTTGGATTGGAATGGAAGAAAAGTTTTTCGTACACTGTTGTGTGCCAGAGTGTGGCTCGGTTGATGTCTTATTCTTCTTTCAGTTCTTCTCTCTCACTCCCCTGCTTGATTCAACTCAGTTCTTTTTCCAGGTCTGATTCCCACCTTTAATCTTCTTATATTTCTTCTCGTTAATGCATATTCTTTTCCTGGAATTAGTGGCTGTTCCTTTTTCTGGGCGGCACTTGCAGTTCATAGATTGAGTTCGATCTCCCTGGTCTTTCATCCTTTCGTTCTGAAATTTTGGGAATCCCATCTACCCAATCCTCTATTCACAATTTTCTTCTTATCATTGTTGGCTCTTACTGTGAAAGCTGTTTTACTATTAGTAACAAAATTTTTTGGAAAAAATTCCAGTAAGATTCTGAATGGAAAATGTTATTATAAGAAATTTGTTACGAAGTGACTTTTTCTGCTCCGTTTGGAATTTACTTTTCCAGAAATCAATATACATGTGTACGTATCCTGTCCTCTTTTTTTTATTTTATTTTATTTTATATTATTAATTTTCTAATTGAAATTGTGTTCTCTCATTGGCTGGCCTTTTTATTAATTTTAATTTTTCTCGGGTGTTATTACACAATCATGTCCTCTTTAGGAATCACTGCACTCCCCCCCACAAACACAAATTAGGCACCCTTCTCTCTCTCTCTCATTAAAATGGGTCCTTCACTGATTATATAGGTTTAACCCTAGGATATTCTCATTTAACTCTATTGTTTCAAAGTAGCCAGAATGATTGGTTGGTCGTATTTCATCTCGTCACTCGTTTATTTTCTCTGCCATTGCATTTAACTGAAGATGCATTTTAAGACTACCATGCCTTGCTTTTCGGTCTCTCATTAGTTTACAGGTTATATTCATGACTGAATTACATGAGCTTATGAATACAAAGGGAAAGATTTTAGGTCTTGCCATTCACATAGGAGGACAATATATGTTTAATGTTGAAGCTTTCGCTCAGGGCGAGCCTTGGTGTGACGGTAATGTTGTCATATTGCAACCTGGTGGTCACGAGTTCAAATCATGGAAACACTCCACATTGTGGGGGTAAGGCTGCGTATATTCTGCCTCCCCAGACCCAGCAGTAAGGGGAGCCTCGTACGCTGGGACACCCTTTTTGTTGGAGCTTTCGCTCCTTCATCCTGCCCCCCTTCACCCCCTCCCCCCTTGTTGTCCTTTTTCCTCTTGATTGGCCCTGAGCGCCAAACATTTTCTACGTCATTCAGATGGTAGGTGTTGAAATTTCCATTTAGATTAAGGTTTCACAGTCGGAAGAATCTTTTATAGAAGGTATAACAGTTAAGAAAGGGTGCTTCCTTACTGATATTTTAAATTCTCTAGGAAGGGGAGAAGGGATGACTTTCTGAAGGTATTGAGTTTCTTTATACACTTGGGTGGTGAACGTATAAGCCTGCTTTGTCCTCCTGGTAATGACATCTAGTTGGTCAGGCCTTACTGATTGGAGCCCATTAATCATCAAAGTAGGTTCAAAATTCTTTTGACTGTGTAATCCATCAAAAAGAAATATTTTGGACTGGGTAAAATTAACCCGGGGCTAGTTTCTTACAGAATTTTTCTAGGTGCTTGCATAAATAATTTCACTCTTGTGATTTTGATCAGACTTGGCTTCTCATTAATGTGCTAGAATTCATTCCAAGACAACAGGTTTGAGGGCAATAAAAATTTGTTTGTGAAAGGAGGAAGGTTAACTAAAGTTGCAAGGTGTTAGATGTTAAATCTTGGTGCTGGTTGTATGTTTCCAGTTACCGCCTTAAATCAATGATCTGTGCCTCAATAACCCATTCTTTGAGGAATACAAGGAAGTTTTACCATGCCAACTGAGAAACAATCCTACCTAAAATAGTTTCTGTTTCTAATCTTCCGGAACCATTTGGCATCCCAGAAATAATTATTGTACTTTAAAAAATTCTAGTGTTCTGATATATTTGACCTTGGATAAACATTTTAATGAATCCAAGGGGCTAGGGGAGGTATTTGATGTGGCTTCATTTTTCACTTTTGTGATTGAGGAGAAGAATCACCTTTGTGTGTGATAATTAAAAAAAAAAAAAAAAAAAAATCCTTTTGTTTGGCGTGAAGTTCCTTCCTAAATTTCATGCATAATTAATTGGATCTTGAATTCTTGTGTTGTTCCATAGGGGGACATAAGGCTTCTTTTCTTTCCTCCTTTTTTAGATTAGTAAATTATTTTTTTGGCTGCTTTAATTTTCACTATTTTACAGATACTGGTTATCCGTTGGTGCTCAGCCTTCAGATCCTGTTCAGCGGCTTCTTTTCAGAACAGGGCTTCTTCCTCCACCACCAATGCTTGCAATGGGACAGAAGGGTGGACCAAGAGACACTCGTCCTATTGATCCTCTAACTGGCCGTGTCGTTGCTCCCAAGAGCCCTTCCGGGGCTGATAAATCTGAAGGCAGTGAAGGTGTAAAAAAAGATGCGGAAGATGCCACATCAAACCCATGAAGGCTTCCGGCTCCTGTTCTTTGTGTGTTCTTGGGGCTTCAGCAGCCTAGGTCCTGCTCACATTAAACAGGGTAATCTGGTTTTGACTTTATTGAGAATTGTTTGGAGCTAAAGGAAATATTTGGTATTTTAAAAGATGAAAATTTTCAGGCCATCATGTAATGTTCTTGCTGCTTGGCAGTTTAACGAAAGAGTATGATACTTTTCTCCGTATGTGGGGCGATTGAGGTGATTTAAATAAAATAGCGTTATTTGTAAAAACTCCTTGAGGTGTGAGAACCTAGGTCTCTCTTTATGTCTCATTTTTTTGATCCCTGATTCTATTTTGTTTGGGGAAAAGTGGTTCCAGTTTTCATACCTTCTCTTTAGGGGCTGTTTGATAAAACTTCAACTCTGAGATTCTTACTTCTGGTTCAAATTTCTATTCTAATTTCAAAAGGATTCAAGAGTATGAGAGAGTAGAAACATGTTTGTCAACCTAATTTAGTCATGGACTCCAGAGTAGTGGTGGGGGGTGGCGGATGGTGGCATTAGTGGTGAGTGGTGATGGTTGGTGACGGTGGTAGTGGGTGGGAGGTGGTGGTGGTGGGTGGTAGTGGATGGTGGTGGCGGTGGTGGTGGGTGATGGTGGTGGTGGTGGTGGTTGGTGGTTGGTGGTGGTGGCGATAGTAGGTTGCGGTGGGTGGTGATTGAGGATGGTGGTGGTGGCAGTGGCGGTGGGTGGTGGTGGCGGTGGCGGTGGTGGTGGGTGGTAGTGGATGGTGGTGGCGGTGGTGGGTGGTTGGTGGTGGTGGCGACAAGGGGTGGTGGTGGTGGGTGATGGTGGTGGTGGTTGGTGACTGGTGGTGGTGGCGGTGGTTGGTGGTGGTGGCGATGGTAGGTGGCGGTGGGTGGTGATTTGAGGATGGTGGTGGTGGTGGTGGTTAGTGGTGGCGGTGGGTGGTGATGGCGGCAGTAGGTGGTGGAGGGTGGTGGCGGTGGTGGGTGGTGGCTGGTGGGTTGTAGTGTTGGTGGTGGTAATTGGTGGTAGTAGTGGTGGGGTGATTTTTATTCCAAAATTGTGTTCTGAAGTCGAAAAACATCTATTTGATGCTCTAAAAAATTGGATTCTAAAGCTCATTAGGAGTCGGTTCACTCATGGATTCTCTAGAAGTCCGAACCAGATTACCAAACAGGCTTCTATTCCACTTATACTTCAGAAGTTAGAATCTAACTTCTAGAGTGTTATCAAACACTCCCTTAGTCTCCATTTGCTGTCTGTGTAAAAGGGTGAAAAATGAAAAATTTCCTGTAATGTACAATTTTTTATTGTTTATTATAATGTAAAATGTAAAGAAATATATTAAAAAAATAGGAAAATTGTAAAATATCATTTACAAGGAAATTTTTTACAAAGAAACAAGCAAGGCTTCCGCGGAAGGGAAGCTCTGGAGTAAACCACCCTCCAAATCACATAACCCCTTTTTTTGGCTAAATCACCCTCCAAAGCACAGAACCCCCCTTTTTGTAAATGAAGTGTCTACCCTGCTCCTCTTCCATCTGTCCTTGGATTTCTCTGGTCTTCGGACTAGGAAGTTTCGGCCCTGCCCTTCTTCGATCTCTGTGTCTTGGATTTCTCTTGTTTCGGACCGGGGAACCCTTCCATGAACTGGAAACCAAAATTGTTTGTAGATTGGTTGGTGAGGGAACTATTCGGATTATTTTCTGTCAGTAGTGACCAGTCCATCCTAGAAATGGTCTATTAATTTGGGATCCGTATCCTCTCCTCCCAGAACCTCTGGGAGGATGGGGATGCCTCCGTCCGATGGACGATACGTGGGTTTCGGGTAAATCCGAACCCCACGTCTGAACTGACACCCCCTGTGGGTTTAGCATGTCGGCTCGGTGTCGGCTAGGACGTGGGGCTCAGAGTCACCCGAAATCCATTTGTTGGCCATCCGATGGGGGCGTTTCCATCCTCCCCAGTGGTTTTGGGAGTGGTTTTGGGAGGAGAGGATGTGAATCCATTAATTTGACGTTGAGGATTGATGTAAATCAATTAGATGATTCTTCTGATCCTTTGTTGTATCCTATAGAGCCGAAATATCTCTCATCAACCTGTTCCCAAGAAATAAACAAAGTATCAGTTCTCAGTGAGACCACCCAAATTTAGAAACAAATACTAATCAGCATTTGGTCGACTAGGGCTGAGGGAGTTATGAAAGTAAATGTAACCCTTGAGCTTCCATTTTCTGCAAACAATTACCTGTGTTTCATCTGAAATTCCCTGAAGCCAATTTTTTAAAATTTGATATACAGTGAACCCAGAACAATCCTAGCAACGGCAATGGCAGCAACCCTGAATACCATTGTGTTCTTGCACATCTTTTTTTCTCTTTCTTCAATTGCTTGCCGTCAAGCACATCAACCCCGACGTCATGCCCTAGAAATCATAGCCCAGGCCCACCCTGAGGGCTGAAAAGCACAGCTCAGGCCCTGCTCTAGCTTATGGCGGGCTCGGATTCTGGCGGAGCCAAATTTGCACCTCTATCTTTATGTCTTTGTTTTTATCTTTGCATGGAGTTCATGGGTTTGCATTCCTTACAATCCGGATGCAAACATTTGTGCGCGCACAGACAAAACACAGAAGTGCTTTTTAAAAAAATGACTTAGTCGTGCATGAAAATCGATCCGGAAGACATGGTGGAAGAAATTTCTTCCAAGTTGGCTTCCGGTTTACTGTAGAATGCTTTCTGTAAGGGTGTCAAAAATGGGCCCGGCCCGGTAGCACGGACCGAGCCAGCCCGATATAACCCGAACCCAACCCGGACCGAACCTTAATGGACAGGTTTCGGTCTCGGCTTGTAAAGCCCGACACCGTTTCAGCCCAAACCGAAACCAAACCGGACCAGCCCGTTAAGAAGCCCTAACTAGCCCGAACCAATAATACCTAACCCAAACACCGGTAAGGTCCATTCGGGCCTTGTTTCTTAATTTTAATGGTTTTAAATTTTGATGAATTATATTACACTGTTATAGTTCACTTCTTGATCGGAAAGATTATATAATCTATAGTTGAAAAGAGTATGTTAATTGTTACAATTTACTGAATTACATGCATCTAGAAGGAATGATGCTAATTTTATAGATAGAAATAAAAAAATAGGCTATATATCTTACATATAAAATAGGCCCGATAAGCTTGATAAGCCGGTCCAGACCGAACTAGCCCGAAATCACCTCAATAAGCCCAACCCGATAACAAACCGACACCGGACCAGCTCGATAGTTATTGTGTCCAGCGCAGCCCAACCCAGCCCGAACTCTTAATGGACATGTTTTGGGCTGGGCTTATAAAACCCGACACCGATTCAGCCCGGACCGAAACCGGCCTGGACCGGCCCGTTGACACCCTTAGCTTTCTGTGATGAAGCGGAAGAAGGCTCGGAAGAAAAGAAATTCTTCCGAGTCTGCTTCCGGGTAATCCCATTAACCTTTCTGAAATGAGGCGGAAGAAGCCGCAGAAGAAATTATTCCAACGCTGCTATCAGTGGTCACAGAATCCTTTCTATGATGAGTCAGGGTTGGTCTTGTAAGGAGGCGGAAGTAAATTCTTCCGGTAAAACCCAGAATGGTTTCTGCGGGAAGGCGGAAGAGGTCATCTGGACGGGTATCTTCCGGGTGACATCATCTGGTGGGCTTCCAGGGTGCAATCTACCTGGTTTCAGTAAGGGGGAAGTTCAATGGTTTCGCTTTTTCTTTATGAATGTTGCTTGTGCTGGCTTGTGTAGTTATATAAGATATGAGTGAGTAGTTTAAAAGTTATTACTAACTCGCTTTTGCGTCTGTAAGGCTCTATTGCACAACATGCCTCTCCGAATGAGGAGTGAGAAACAAGCTATGAGGCCGGATCCTAAGACCTCAGGGAATAATACAAGTACCAAAGTGGTGGGGCTTGTGGAGAATTCCGACAGTGATCTACCACTCGGAACCAAATCCTCTCTTGCGGTTGATCCAAGGGCTGGATTTCAGTTGGCCAGTATACCAATACATGGGTATGTTGACCAACTGAATCCAATCCTTGACAGCCTGCAGGTGCCCAGGAGAGAATTTCTATCCCTACCACCCCGATTCCAACCATCATGCCCCAAGCACCATTGCCTCCACCCCCATGATGACATTAGCGGATGTGACCGCTTTGTTGTGTGACCGCTGTGTTGGAGGGGAGGGGGGGGGGGATGGTTCAAACATTGGGCAGACAACAACATGATTTGATGGCGCAATAACAAACGGAGGCGCAAACATTGAGGAAGGAACAACAGGAGAGCAGGTTGCAGTAGCAACAATTTAAGCTGCAATTGGCAGCCGCCCTTAGGCCAGCAGCCATTGTGGCATCTACAACCACTACTATTTCTGGATAGGTCGGGATACCACCCCCTCCACCCCCAGCAGTTAGAACAACGGGCCAGGGGCATACTACAGCAGCCCCTATGGTGAAACATAGTACCAGTGTCCTTGGCTGTAGTGGGAATAGAGCCAGTGGCAACGAGAGCAGTATAGATACCGGTAGAGGCAGTGGGCACAGTACCGGTTGACAGTGGGAGTGGAAGCTGCTCCAGTCCGATCATGGCACTTGACTATGATGGGTTTGCCTCAGGCATTGGTGGACCTGTCCAAGCTAACGGACCGTTTTGTACGAATGAGAGGCCTCCTAAGTTCGCTAGTGTTGGGGACAACCCCATGTCGCCTGCCATATGGATATAGGCGATTGAGAAATGCCTGGATACCATGGTATTCAATGATGCGCAACAAATAGTCTGTGCTACATATATGTTGGAAGGGGACCCGTACACACGGTGGGTGCCCACTTGCCCCTACTAATAGCAGAGCACGGCATCCTTACCTGGGAGATATTCAAGAAGGCATTTTTTCTCAACTTGTTTCGCAGAATTTCCAGGACCAAGAGAAGGATGAGTACTCTAGCCTAGAATAGGGCCCCAAGTCAGTGGCGGAGTACTAACAGTAGTTATGACATTGTGTTACTTCGCTCTAGTTTATGTGAAGATTGAGACGGCCAAGGTGAAAAGATTTATCAAAGGACTTCAGGGCGATGTGAAGGTTATAGTAGAGGCCCAGGACTTGGGCAAATATGGTAAGGTGGTACAGTCCGCTAAGTTGGTGGAGGCAGGTTACGGGGCAGTTATCGGGCCCAAATGAGGGAAAGTTCGAAGAGGGCCGCACCATCTTCAGGGTCCTAAACTTCAACAGATCAGTTTGGCCATAGCTCTACGGACCTACATCTAGCCAGCCGGTTGGACCTCAGTTTGTGTGTTCGGTTTCGGTCTATAGGCCAGCGGCGCCAGCTCCAGTGCCTATGGCTCCAGTTCCTAGATCGACGACATCCATGGCTTAGTCTAGTTCATCCACAGTATGCTACAACTATGGGCAAGTGGGCCATATGGCCAAGTTTTGCACGAACCCACACTGGGCAGCACAGAGCCAAATAGTCGGAAAGTTGCCATGACATCTGAGGAGGTCGAGGTGGCAATAGGAGTAGTGACAGGTAACCCTCTCTATAGCTCAGACTTTTGCACGTGTACTATTTGATTTGAGTTATGTAAACACCCCATTTTCGCCACCTCTCTCCTATCATTTTAGGATCAACTAACCCCCTTATCACCTAGAATCCATACCTACAATTTTTAGGGTCATCTAGTGTCTTCCCTTATCCTGAGTCCATACCTGCCATTTTAGGATCATCCAATGTCATCCCTTATGCTGAGTCCATACCTGCCATTTAGGATCATTCAGTGTCATCCCCTATCCAGAGTCCATACCTTCCATTTTGGGATCATCCACTGTCATCCCCTATCCTGAGTCCATACCTGCCATTTTTAGGGTCATCTAGTGTCATCTCTTGTCCTGAGTCCATACTTGCCATTTTAGGGTCATCCAGACCCCCTTGTGAACTAGAGTTACTACTTTCCATTTTTGGATCATCCAAACCCCCTTGTGACCTAGAGTCATTACCCGCTGTTTCTGAATCATCCAGGCCCCTTATCATCTGAAACCATTTCCTACCTTTTGAGGATCATATTTTGCTAATGTTCAACAAAAAAAAAAAAAAAAGAGGTGCAACACAAGGACTTTCTAGGGGATTACCCATCCTAGTAGTACTCTCACCCAAGCATGCTTAATTACGGAGTTCTGATGAGATCTGGTCTTTTTTAGGATCATCTAGGGCCAAGTTGTTGGATAGCATCATTATGTATCTAGTTGTCACCCAGTCAAACCTAATCAACCCAGTCAAAACTTAGTCAACCCAATCAAAGCCCACTTAACCTGGTCAAAACCTAATCAATCCAGTCAACCAAGTCAAAACCTAGTCAACCTGGTCAAAACCTAGTCAACCTGGTAGAAACCTAGTCAAAACCCAATCAACACCTAGTTGTCACCTAGCCTACATCTATCCAGTCACCCAATGTCCTCCCTAAGTGTTTGTCATAGCCCATTCTAGGGAATCGAGCGTGATATCCAAGTCATCCAAGAGACAACCCGAATCTTCCAGTGATCGACAACCAAAATGATCTTCTAGCAAACCCCACAGTCTAAACAAACAATATCCATAATAATCAACAAAAATTAATAATCATTGTAGCAATATAATAAGAGTTGCAGTGGAATCATAATAGAAAACAGATGCTTCTAATGTTATCATTACATAATAAGTCTGTTATGTCTTACAAATCGTTTCACAAGTAATATTAATATTACATATACTTTGTACTAAATAACTAGAGTAAATCTGAATAAAATATTGTAGATAGACCAAACCACATCTATCTACAGACATTAAAATCATGGAAGCGAGGCGCTGACTCAGGTCCCATAAACACAGTCTTTACAGGTACAACCCTCGACATGACTCCTCAGTGGACCTCCACCAAGAGAAATGTTCTCAACATCAACAGGATCCATAGCAACAGATACAGTAGAGGTACCTATAATCAAAGCTGAAAAGATATTCGATATCAAAGGGTGAGCTCCCATCTCAGCTCAGCGAGAAGTCAGGTATCCAATACAATCTTATGCAACAATTTATGAATGTAGCACAGAAGTAAATAAATAACAATTGTGAGTGGCAATCAAATGTGTATGCAATCATGGTCGGCCTGTACCCTAGCTCAACCGACAGTCATTGATCTCCAGTTAGACCTAGACAATCAATGACACCCCTGATCTCAAGGCAGACCCATGAATCAGTGGCTTGTCACTGGATGAACGATCATTGATCTTGAGTCAGACCCAGACAATCAATGATACCCTTGATCCTGAGGCAGACCCATGCAGATCAGTGACTTGTTCATCCATTTTTGCTAAAGCACAAGTCATTTGACCAAGTTGATGCAGGATACAGGAGAATATAATAAATAGGGTTACACCCTAGTAGAGATCCCCGTTTTACTCCAATGGACTGACTATGTCCCCACTAAGGTGCAATCGGGCATATAATAGTATATCGTACTCTCATACACCACACGATCATATACCCCACAGTACAATCATATCCAGATCAACAATCACTCATCATGGCATATGCACGAGTGAGTAATCACTCATCATGGCATATGCACGAGTGAGTAAAACTATACTCTAGCAGGAATCCTTGTTCCACTCCCATAGACTGACGGTGTCTCCACTGGAGCATAAAGTGCCAACATGGAACGTGTATCGTACTCCCATACTCTATACCCCTATCATATATGGTTTCAATCAGACTGCACCCAGTAGAGAACCCTAACTCCCCACTCCCATGGTTCGTTGTGCCTACATTAAGGTACAACTACTCCCAAGGTGATTCATGAGGTCAGTCATTACATGAACCACCATACATGGGTGACATCCCAACAGAGAGCCCCGGATTCCCACTCCCATGGTTCACGGTGTCTACACTAGAAAATCGACACACGAACATGATACACATGCCGGTACTCTCATACGTCACACACACCATCATACATGGTTATGCACACAACAACTACATCAACAACCATTCCTTGCAGAGAACCCCAAATCCCCACTCCCATGGTTCATCGTGTCTCTACCAAGGTAACAACAACCATCATCATACATAGTTATAGTTATAATGTAAATGCATGAACAGTTATATACATTTCATTGGATGACATGTTATAAAAGAAAACAATAATAAATAACCATCAAACACATGCTCAAACTCTACGTGACCTAACCCCTCACCTGTAGACACCAATGGTGTTGTTGAACCTTAAAGCCAACAGAAGGCTCTGTCCACTACCCATGGGTGTTTTACCTAATTTAATTACATAAGTTTTATTAGGTCAGTGACTATCTTTTAAACCAGCATAGACAGGTCCTAGAGTCCATGCATGGATCCTAAGATAAGCTGAGAATAGAAAGGATAGCCTTCCTAACCAATTCTAGGCTTATAAGTCAATACTGACTGAACCGGCAAAAGGAACTAGTTGTGAGTTCCATCGGTACGTGATGTCGGTTAACACTTAGTCATTTTCTTAAGTATAGTGAACCAGAAGACTGATTGGATGTATGGTTATCCAGTTGGTCATCCGCTTCATATGCTGTTATAGTCTTGAGGTTCTAGTAGGTCATTCGGAGGCTAAGCCAGGTGGTGTATCATCCGACACAGGCTCGGGTTCGTGCCTCCTGTTTATACCGCCACTTAGTGCCACCGGTTCTGTGATACAGGTTTCATGACACCGGTTCCTTACCATTGATTCCGTGACAAAGGTTACGTGACATCGATTTTGTGCCATCGATTACGTGGGTCCAGTTGGTTATTTAGCCAAGGTATTTTACCTAGGCAGAGCCTTGGTTTAGCTCCACCGGTGGAATGTTCCGTCAGTATGTGCTACCGATTTCATCCTAGAAGCCAAGCATGAACCAAAGAAGTTCTCCTTCTTTGGAAAAGGTTTTTCACTGTGGTTTCCTTCATTCTAAATGGTGGAAAATACTCTTCTACCATTATTACACATAATGGGAGTTGTTTAAACCCCATTGATGTCTCTATTCATGAAGGGGATGATAACCTAGGTTTTCTAGGTCAAGCTTGGCCTCCATTAATGGGGATTTGATTTCACTGATTTTACCTTCATTTAGTGGATGGGAATCATCTTTCCACCGGTTATACATTCAATGAGAACTATTTATGGTTCCATTGACTCCATTCATGGAGTGAGTGAACACAAACCTAGGTTTTCTAGGTTGTTAATGGTGGCCACCATTAATGGTGCGCAACCACCAATGGTTTCTAACCTTAAACATCAAGGAAGAAGGAGGAGGTTCATTGACCTTACCTCCAAGGAGATTGGGACTAGGGCTTGGAGCTTTGAGTTCCAAGTTTTTCTTCCTCTTCTCTTCTTCTCCCACTCTCACTCTCCCACGGTTCCAAATGAAAGGAAAGGAGGTTGGGTCCTCCTTTTTATAGAACTCGTGGATAGAGAAAATGCCCAATATTACGTTTAACCAGTTGCAGTTAAGCAGATGAAAGCTCATTCGGTACGTGCCTTAGGTTGTGGAAGAGCCACACTCCACTAACTGGTTTAATCGTGTCGTGCTAGGTCTTTCCAACATAAACTACTCAAGCGAACCAATCGTTTAAGGAGACCACAATGCCAAGTAAACAAAACAGGTCAACCAGTCGAGTTTTAGACTCATTGGTCGAAAAAAATTGTGACCAATGAAGTCGACCAGTGAATCCTAGACTGGTTTCCGAAATTAGGAAACTTTTCTTATTTTGTGAGGTTTCTCTCCTAATTGAGAGAGAACTCTATATGGGAACTTTCTCCCTATATAGAGGATGTCCCTTTGCTCTTTCTCACTCTTTTTGCTTAATTCTAAACCCTAAAACTAAGAGAGGAAGAGAGAGGAGAAGAAGATCAAGGAGAAGGAGTTATAGAGGAGTTTGTTGCCGACAGTTTCCATCCTTCTATCGCAAGAAAACTAAGGTAAGAGGACCATCTCTATAGCTATTAGATTGGTTAGGATGATCTTTCATCCTTATATTGGTGAATTGAACCTCACAATGTGAATGAGATTATAAGACCTTCTAAGCAAATCAAAGGAGATTAGGGTTAATCTATGATTGTTGGATAGGGTTAGCCTATGATTGTTAATTGAGAATTATCAATTGGAAACCACTGGTTTCAGGCCATAGAATGACTTTAAGAAGAACTTCATTGGTAAGCCAAGGTGTTGACTCAAAAGAGAACTCGAATTGGAAAATATCCTGACTAGAGTTTTTGTGGTCCCATCACTGGTCGACTATATGTGCGACCAGTGAGTCGACCAGTAACTCTTAGGTGGTTTCCAAGAACTCTCTGGTCACAGTCATTGGTTGTATGATGCAAGACTAGTTAAGGTCGACCAGTTATTAACAGGAAGCCCTGTTTTAGATTTAAAATACTGTAACTTGATGAAACCAAACCCTAACTTAAATCTATAAATTGTTTAGGTTTCCAACTAGTTTCAAAGTAAGTTCCAAGGCTTGAAAGAGGAACAAACATCGTTTACAGGTGAGGGAACAAGACCTAAACTAATTGGTTAGTAACAAACTACCTCTTTCTTTTATTTTTCTATTAAATTGATATGATGCCATGCTTCTATGAATGTTTGTGCACATCACATGTCATCTAATATTTGTTATATATTTGTTCATGCATATTTATTACTATGTTTACTTGACATGATGATGATGCTAGGAATAGGTATGTGTTTATGTGTGTAGTTGATGTGTTGGATTGGGTAGAGTATCAGGGAGAGTGTGATGGTATGTGATCCGTTAGGCTCTAGCTCTATTTTTATTCCGTTCATCACATTGACATTGTCGTATCGTCGTTATCTTATCAGAACTTGTATGTCGTAGGGTATCAGGGAGGGGAGGTGTTATTATGGTCTCTGGCCTGATCGCCAGAATCTAGCTCTATCTCTATAGACATATTGAGTGATGCTAGGGTAAGGCCTAGGATACAACTTTTGATGATATCTAGGATTGGTTAGTCACGAGGTCAGTTTGTAAGCCCTTGCCAGTAGGGGCATACGTATTGGTATGGATAGGGTATCAGGGAGGGTTCTAGCAGTGTTTGATCCGAGATCTCTAGCTCTATCTCTATTTCATAGTGAGTGATGTGGGGCAACAACGGTGTGTGATCCGTTGGGTGTGCTCATACTCTAGTGCATGGAGGTGCGGTGGCTGTCTATCCTTACCATAGTATATTTGTAAGTTTATACCAGACCAAAGATAATAATATGATTGCATGCATATGTTTATGTATTGTTTTGTTTACTCACTGAGTCATGTTGTGTGCTCACCCCTCGACGTCGAATATGTTTAGTTAATGATGCAGGTACCACCATCGAAGATTTCATGAATGCACCGTCATATGGATACGTGACGGCTATGGACGTGCAGACTATAGAGGATGAGCACGATTTTGCGTTCGAGTGTTTCCAATGTCTTTATTCTTAGATTACTTTCTATTTTAAGATATGGAGACTTGTAATAGTTTATTTACTTATGATTTGGTATTTGGAGATAATTGGAATGTATATATTTATCATGTTAGACACTTAGTACAGTATTTATAAAGACTTTCGCTATTTACTTATTATTTCTGATTGTGTGGAATGTGTATTTGGTTTGAATTGTTGGCACGGTCTTACGAGATCCTAACTTGAACCGTTGGTTCTTATGACGATTTATCACACTACTGGTTAGTCCAGAATTAGGGTGTAAAAACTTAGTATTAGAGCTCTAAGGCTCTATTAATCAAACCTGAATACATTCACAAGAGTCTATGAACTGAGCTAGGATGAAAAATAAAAACTTTAATATAAACCCACTATAAGCACAATATTGTTTGAGATAGAAAATAAGCAAGATCATAATGCAAATAATGTATATATATATATATATATATATATATATATATATATATATATATATATATATATATATATATATATATGACCTAAAATAAAAATGACATAATGTGTTTCAGATAAAGAAAAAATAGAGTACAGTCTACAAACCGAACGGTTACTCTGCAAACATAAACATCAAAATAAATGTATCTATAACAAAAATGAAATCTATCTCTGAGCTGGTGGAGGATGAGGTGGAGACTCTCTATCTCTGTCATAGTCCTCTGCATAGACCCTCTGGAGCCAAGCTACCTACTCCTGAGTGATGCGGAGACTCTCAGCGAGGTTTGCCACTCGTCCATCTGTTGCTTGCTGGGCTTCAAGCAAACTTCACTGGGTATCCAATATCTCTCCTACCCGTTGCTCTATAGTGCGCTGAGATGCCCAGATCTCTCAGAGCATAGTCATCATGTCATCTGGTGGGGGATGCGAAGGACTAGTAGAGGAAGTAGTCCGTGAAGGGCCAGCTCCAGTAGTATGCTGTAGCGAAGGGGGATGGCATCCACATCTATGTACATCCTATCGTCATCTTCGTCACCCTCAGCCACTGTTGCCTCAAAATCTGCTACTGCTACTGCTGCCGCTGTTACTCGACTTAAAGGACACTCTAAAGCATTCCGCTCTTTGTCACTGACTTGTATGTCCTCCATCTCCATCCTATAGATGACATCCCAATTGAGGTCTGATGACATCGTGTCCTCACATAACCTCTTGGCCTCTTAGCTTACTTGCAGGCTAGTGAGAAGGGTGGAGATCATGCAACCATACGGTAGGTTACCCTTTAGGTCGGGCAAAGCTGCACGGTGCATGGTGAGGATGATATTGTAGGGAAGGCAAACCGACTGCCTGGTGTAGATATGGTACAAGAGGTACTGAGTAAGCTACGATACTGTGTCGTAATGCCCACTTTGAGGTATGAGGTTGTGCTGGATAATCTTGCAGTATACCCGAGGCTCTGGGCCAAGATGGATCGCCCACATACCAAAGCGATCATCCCCTAGAATCTTCCTGTTTATCTCTGCCTGCATCATCTCTGGAAGAAATTTTTGCTTTCTTGGAGCATAGTAGACCAACTCTCTAGCATTGGAGATGCCAATAAGCTCTGCTAGCTACAGTGTATTGAATGAAATGGGTACCCTTTTTACCCAGCTTGTGGCCCTCAGCTCTCTACCTTTATCCATGTCTTCTGGATCACCCTCGAGCAGTAGATTGCAATAAAACTGCTTGACCAGCTCTAGACAGGTGCACACAGGATACTAGATCATCGGGAACTAACCCATGATCCTAAATCCATTTTCAACGTCGAATAATGCAAGACTGGCCAAATTGACAAAACAATCTCCCTCTACATGCTTGTGTTAGAACTTGGGGTATTGTGCCTCGACGTCAGCTGAACAGAAGAGATAGGTGTTGTATTTCCTAAGATTCTTGGTTCGAGGCATATTGACTACAAAACAAGAAAGGAATAAATAAACTAGTAAAAATTTCAAAAATTTTGGCAGCATAACGGCATAAATTGGTCTAAAGCCTCACTTTTCACCCAATTACACGGGAATGAGAACTTACATAAGTTATAAACCATCAAGCAATACTAAACCAATAGGAAATTGCAATAAATTTCAAGAAAATTGAAGAGAAATCAAAATTTGGGCAAAAAGCCCGAATTTCTAGGTCATAAACCAAAATTTTGGGATTTTGAGCAAACCAACAAATGAAACCCAAAATTGATTGAGGGTTTTCATCCATTGGGTACCCAACATCAAACTTAAGTGATCAAAATAATATTTTTACAATCGAATAAATTGTAATGTAAGAAAAGCAAGAAAAGATGATGAAAACCTAGGTTTAATAATCCAAAGAGAAATGGGAATGAAGAACTTAATATAGAGATGAATTGGAGTCGTCGATCGATGTAGAATAGAAAACTTGCTTTTGACCTGTTGGTAATGTAGGAACTCACTGGCAGTGAGTTGAGTCGGAGCTCAGAAGGAGAACAAAAGAGAAAGTAAAAGAAATGACTCAGTTTCTAGCTTAAAAAGTTAATTTGGGGGTTCACCGGTCGACTAATTAGACCAAGGTGTCGACCAGTGACTCCCAAGAAGTTTCCCAGGGTTTGTCTAGTCGCATGATATGCGACCAGTCAAAGTCGACCAGTGAAAGAAATTTTTTTCAGCATTCTTTGTTTTGAGTCTGTGTGTTGGGGATTTCTGTAAATTGTGAGACTAACCTTATGAACTACCATTATTGTACTTGTCTCACCTCTGTTGGTTATGCAGAAACCACCCCAGTAGATAAACTTAAATGGCTGGATGTAGAGGAGGCCGTAGGGGATGCAACCTAAGCCCACCCCCCACCACCTAGAATGGGGAATGTCAATGAAAATCGTGAAGAGCAGGCTGGAAATGATGTGAATCAGAATGTCGTGCTGCAAGGGGTCAACAATCAGGCCAATCCAACCAATTTACCAGGGCTGCCAGATGATTTGGCTATGATTGTGACGAATATGGCCCGATAGATGCAAGAACAACAACAGATGTTATTGGCTATGTAGGTTGCCATGGGAATTGCTACTCCAGATGTTATTGGCTATGCCGGTTGGTAGCAATACCATGCCCATAGCACCTATTGGAAATAACACCGTGCCTACAGCACAACGAAGTACCAGTGATGCACACTCCAATGCAGAATGTCAGAGTACAACAATGGGTGAATAACCAAGGCAGTTATGAGAATCAACCACCTATATATGGTTTTTATGCACAAAATCAGCTTGACCACTCTAGGATGATAGAGCATTTTTTGAAGATGAAACCGAAGGAGTTCACGGGTAAGCCATCTGACCCATTATGGCCAGTCCACTGGATTGACAAAATGGAGAAGAATTTCTTGATGATGACTATTTCCAAAGAGAAGGTACTATGTGCGACTTTCATGCTAAAAGGAGATGCGAATCATTGGTGGAAGTCCACTTGAAGTTATCTTCTGACCAAGCACACCCATCTGATGTGGGCTATCTTCAAAGAAGCCTTTTTTGAGAAGTATTTTCCCAAAAACTTCGGAGATCAGATGAAGAAGGAATTTTTAAGTCTGTATCAAAGTCAGATGTTTGTGGACAATTACCAATAGTGTTATGAAGAGTTATTCTTCTTTGCTCCCACTAGTATGCAAGAAGAGGAAACCAAGACCCGACGGTTCATCATGGGACTAAGGGAAAGCATTTGAAAGCATGTGCTGGGATTGGAAAAGAAGATCTATAATGAAGCTGTTCAGATTGCTCGAGTGCTGGAGTCAAGCCAGAAGGAAGGTTATTATGCTCAAAATCATGGTTTGAAAAGGCCAAATGAAAACTCATTTGATGGAGGGAATTCTAAGACCTTCAAACGATTCAGGCCTCAGAATAATAAAGGTGCAGCCAAGACTACTCAGACAGTTTTTCCTTAACCAGAATAAGTGACTACCAATATCAAGTGCTTCAACTGTGATCAAATGGGGCACTATGCAAAGAACTGCCCTACGCCTAAGAAGCAGTTGCAGCAAGGGAAGGTTTATGCCATGGTTTCTGAAGACGTTGTCGCATCACCTGATGTGGTCATAGGTATGACCTGACCTTATTCTTTTACAGTACCTTGTGTAAGCATATAGACTAAACCTAGGTAAAAACTACAAGTATTGTAACTATAGCTGGTGTACCCGCCAGAGTTCTTTTCAACTCTAGGGCTACCCATTCTTTTGTATTTGTCACCTTCAAAAAGAAGTTGAATATGACCCTCAGACCTTTAGACCTCAAAATGTTAGTATGTTCACCGTTGGGATTAGAGGTTGTACTAGACAAATGTTATGGATAGTGCCTAGTACTTATTAATGGAAGGAGTATGGATGCAAATTTAGTTCAGCTTGAGATGGTAGACTTTGACGTTAACTTAGGAATAGAATGGTTGTCTTAGCATTCTACGAGTCTACTATGTGCTGAGAAGAAGTTGTTATTCAAGGGCAAAGATGGCGTAAAATCCAACTTTATGGCACCAAACTTCTTCAAAAATGGAAATTCATTCTCTTTGCACTAAGAGATGCCTTGAGAAGGGAAGAATTGGATATCTGGCATTCGTGGTAGATGTTACCAAGGAAGTGCCACGATAGAAGATAAAAAAGTTGTACGGGCATTTTTGGATGTGTTTCTAGATTTACCCGGGTTGCCACTTGATCGAGCAACTAAGTTCGTCATAGACTTATTGCTAGGGTCGGCGCCTGTGTTTAAGGCACCTTATCGGATGGCTCCTACGGAATTAAAGGAATTGAAGACCCAACGACAAGAATTATTGGACAAGGGTTTCATCCGACTGAGTATATTGTCATGGGGAGGGCCAATGTTGTTTGTGAAGAAGAAGGATGGTAGTGTTAGACTATGCATAGACTACTAGGAATTGAACAAGCTAATGATCAAGAATTGATACCCATTACCTCGTAACGATGACTTATTTGATCAGTTGCAAAGTGCAAAGGTGTTTTCCAAAATTAATCTACGGTCCGGATATCATCAATTGAAGATTAAGAATGGTGACGTTCCAAAGATAGCATTTAGAACCAGGTATGGACATTATGAGTTCCTAGTCATGTTCTTTGGGCTAACCAATGCACCAACATCTTTTATGGAACTCATGAATCAGGTGTTCCACGACATGTTGGACACTTTGATCATAGTTTCATAGATGACATATTGATTTATTCCAAGGATGAAACGACTCATGCAACGGATCTTAGAGCAGCCTTACAACGGCTAAGAAGGGAGAAACTTTATGCTAAATTCAAGAAATGTGAGTTCTGGCTGAACGAAGTGTAGTTCTTAGGTCATGTAGTGTCATCAAAAGGAATTAAAGTGGAACTTAGCAAAATAGAAGCAATTGTAAAGTGGGAAACGCTTAAGAACGTTGTTGAGATTAAAAGTTTCTTGGGGTTAATTGGTTATTACAGAAGGTTCGTGGGGGATTACTCTAGAATTAGTGTACCTCTCACCAAGCTGACCAAGAAAGGGGAAAAGTTTATTTGGTCTAATCAATGTGAAAAGTACTCCAGGACCTTGAAGTAGAAGTTGATATCGACGCCCATCATGATCATTCTGGTACCAGGGCAGCCATTTACCTTGTATACTGATCTCTCTAAATTGGGTTTAGGGTGCATGCTAATTCAAGGTGAACAAGTAATTGCTTATGCTTCAAGACAATTAAAGGAACATGAAAAGAATTACCTTACTCAAGATTTAAAACTAACAGCGGTGATTCATGCAATTAAGACTTGGAGACATTAGTTATATGGAGAGAAATTCCAGATTAAGTCGGATCATAAAAGTCTTACCCATCTCTTTAACCAGAAAGAGTTGAATATGTGACAGAGAAGATGGTTAGAATTGTTGAAGGATTATTAAGACTTGGAGACATTACTTGTACGGAAAGAAATTCCAGATTAAGTCGGATCACAAGAGTCTTACCCATCTCTTTAACCAGAAAGAGTTGAATATGTGACAAAGAAGATGGTTAAAATTATTGAAGGATTATGACTGTGATATTCAGTATCATCCTGGAAAGGCTAACATAGTGGCTGATGCATTGAGCAGGAAGGGGGTATTGAAGCCGGACAGAGGACCTAGCACAAATGTTGCTTTAAGCCTTACAACAACAGCATCTGATTGTGACAAAGAAAAATACCTAATCGAATCTCCTGATGGCCCGGTAGAGCAAGGTCTTGTCCATAAGTTTACACTCCAGTTTGCCGCATTGATGATTTCTACCTGACCTAATGGAGGAGGCGAAAACAACAATCCTACAGGATCCTTACCTGAGGACTGTGCAAGAAGACCTGAAAAAGGGCAAGCTGAATCCTGATTCTATATTGGATACGAAAGGGGTATTGAGGTATAGAGGAAGATTATGTATACTTGAAAGTGAAGATTCAGACCTCCAATAGAATAATGTTTGAAGCTTATTCCACACCATATTTGGTACACCCTGGAAGTACCAAAATGTACCATGACTTGAAATGATTATACTGGTGGAGAGGAATGAAAGAAGATGTGGCTAAGCACGTTCTAGTGTTGGAATTGTCAGCAAGTGAAGGTTGAAAGGCAAAGACCAGAAGGTTTGTTACAACCATTACCTGAACCAGCTTAGAAATGGGACTCATCACTATAAACTTCGTCACCGGTTTACCACTGACTCCCAGATTAGTTGACGCGGTTTGGATGATTATCGATCGCCTTACTAAGATAGCTCATTTCATTGCTATACGACCTCAGTATATTCTGGAGCGATTAGCCAAGCTATATGTGGATAATATTGTCAGATTACATGGTACACGTGAGAGCATGTATTTGATAGAGACCCACGCTTTACTTCAAAGTTTTGGGAGGATTACAGAAAGCAATGGGAATCAAGTTAAAGTTTAGCACAACATTCCATCCTCAAACCGACAGACAGTTGGAGTGGACCATTCAAATTCTAGAAGACATGCTCTGAGCTTATGTGATTGATTTCAAAAAAGCATGGGATGAGAAGTTGCCATTGATTGAGTTCGCGTATAACAATAGTTACCAAGTTACTATACAGATGTCACCCTTTCAAGCATTGTATGGTAGAAAATGTTGAACCCCTCTATTTTGGAATGAAGTTGGAGAACGAAGAATCGTAGGACCTGAGTTTGTTGAAGAAACCTATAAAGTTGTAAACATAATCAAGGAAAGGGTTAGGACAACTCAAAATCGTCAGTAGCAATATGCAGACAACTGCGCATAGACCTTGAATTCGTTGTAGGTGACAAGGTATTCTTGAAGATATCACTTATGCATGGTTTGAAACGGTTCGATAAGAAGGGAAAGTTGTGTCCTAGATACATCGAACCTTATGAGATTCTGGCTAGATGTGGGAAGGTAGCATATCAGCTTGCACTAGCACCATCTATGTCTGGTGTACATGATGTATTCCATGTTTCGCTGTTGAAGAGTTATATTAGAGATCCTACATACGTTTTGACTTCGGATTCACCATATTTGACTCAAGACTTGACATTCATGGTAGTGCCATTTGAGATCACTAGTCAAAAGGTTCAGCGTCTTTGCAGTTGTGATATCCATTATGTTAAGGTTACTTGAAAAAGCCAGGATGTGGAGGAGATAACATGGGAAGAAGAAAATACTATGCGAAAATAATATCCTCACCTATTTGATTCAGAAGGTACATACAAATTTTAAGGACGGAATTTATTTAAGGGGAGAGTTGTAAGACCCGCACTCTACTAACCCGGTTTAACCGTATTGTGCTAGGTCTTTCCATTATAATCGGCTTAAGAGAACCAACTGTATGAGGAGACTACATGCTAGGTAAACAAAATAGGTCAACCAGTCAAGTTTTAGACTCACTAGTCGACACCTTGAGACTCACTGGTCGACGAAAATTGTGACTAGTGAAGTTGACCAGTGAATCCTAGACTGGTTTTTGAAATTAGGAAACTTTCCTTATTTTATGAGGTCTCTCTCATAATTGAGCGAGGACTCTATATGATAACTTTCTCCCTATATATAGGACATCCCTCTGCTCTTTCTCACTCTTTTTGCTTATTCCAAACCCTAAAACTAAGAGAGGAAGAGAGAAGAGAAGAAGATCAAGGGGAAGGAGGAAGCTTGGAGAAGAAGTTAAAAACGAGCTTGTTGTCGATGGTTTCCATCCTTCTATCTAAACGAAACTAAGGTAAGAGGACAATCTCCGTAGCTATTAGATTGGTTAGGATGATCTTTCATCTTTGTATTGGTGAATTGAACCTTACAATGTGAATGGGATTATGAGACCTTTCAAGCAAATCAATGGAGATTAGGGTTAATCTATGATTGTTGGTTAGGGTTAGTCTATGATTGTTAATTGGAAATTATCAATTGGGAACCATTGGTTTCAGGCCATAAAATGACTCAGGGAAGAACCCCATTGGTAAGCCAAGGTGTTGACTCAAAAGAGAACTCGGATTGGAAAATATCTTGACCAGAGTTTCTGTGGTCGCATCACTGGTCGACTATATGTGCAACCAGTGCGTCGACCAGTAACTCTCGGGTCGTTTCCAGGAACTCTCTGGTCGCATTCACTGGTGGCATGATGCAAGACCAGTCAAGGTTGACCAGTCCTTAATAGGAAGCCCTATTTTGGATTTAAACTACTGTAACTTGATGAAACCAAATCCTAACTTAAATCTATAAATTGTTTAGGTTTCCAACTAGTTTCAAAGTAAGTTTTAAGGCTTGAAAGAGGAACAAACATCATTTACAGGTGAGGCAACAAGACCTAAACTAATTGGCTAATAACAAACTACCTATTTCTTTTATTTTTCTATTAAATTGATATGATGCCATGCTTGTATGAATGTTTATGCATCTCACACGTCATCTAATATTTGTTATATATTTGTTCATGCATATTTATTACTATATTTACTTGACATGATGATGATGCTAGGAATAGGCATGTGTTTGTATGTGTGGTTGATGTGTTAGATTGGGTGGAGTATCAGGGGTAGCGTGGTGGTGTGTGATCCGTTAGGCTTTAGCTCTATCTTTATTCCGTTCACCACATTGATATCGTTGTATCGCTGTTATCTTAGGAAACTAGTATGTTATAGGGTATTAGGGAGAAGTGATGGTATTGTGGTCTATCTCTATGTGCATATTGAGTGATGCTAGGGTAAGACCTTAGATACAACTTTCGATGATATCTAGGATTGATTAGTTATGAGCCCAGTTTGTAAGCCCTCTACAGTAGAGGCATATGTATTGGTGCGGGTAAGGTATTAGGGGGAGTTCTGGCAGTGTTTGATCCAGGATCTCTAGCTCTATCTCTATTCCATAGTGAATGATGTGGGGAGACAGCAGTGTGTGATCTGTTGCATATGTTCACACTCTCGTGCATGGATGTGCAGTGGCCACCTATCCTTACCATAGTACAATTGTAAGCTTATACACGACCAAAGATAATAATATAATTGCATGTATATATTTGTACATTATTTTATTTACTCATTGAGCCGTGTTGTATGCTCACCCCTCGACGTTGAATATTTTTAGTTAATAATGCAGGTACACAGTTGAAGATTTCATGAATGTGCCACCATATGGATACTTGGTGGCTATGGACGTGCAGACTATGGAGGACAAGCACAACTCTGCGTGCGAGTGTTTTCAATGTTTTTATTCTTAGATTACTTTTTATTTTGAGATATGGACACTTGTAATAGGTTATTTACTTATGGTTTGGTATTTGGAGATAATTAAAATATATATATTTATCATGTTAGTACTCAGTTCAGTATTTATAAAGACTTTTGCTATTTACTTATTATCTCTGATTATGTGGAATGTATATTTGGTTTGAATTGTTGACACGGTCTTATGAGATCCTAGCTTAAAGCATTGGTTCTTATGACAGTTCATCACACTACTGGTTACTCTTAAATTAGGGTGTGACAAGTTGGGCTTAAAATGGTTTTAGGCTCGTTTTGTGGGTCAGATTTGGTGGGGATGCTTTTTAGGTTTCTTAGACATCATTCTCACATGTCCTACCATCACTAAGTGATCCAAGAAGTTGACCCCACATCATATGGTGGGTCGAAAGTCATGGTGCCAAGTGTGGCACAGTAAGACCCAATGCGGAGAGATCCAAAATGTGAGGATTTCGGAGTGGGTCTTACAATACCTCCAATTTATAAGGATTTCACCCCTGAAATTAAGTTGCAGTTGTAAGTTCTTATCTCATATGTATGAGTGTCTACCCACACCATAACTCCCGAGGTAAATACATATCAGCTATGATATTTCATAATCGAGGGAGTGCAAGGCTTACACAATCCTCAAAACTTCCTTAAGTCAATGTGAGGCCCGCTCTCACATAAGGGCATAGCATTCCCAAAACAAGGTACCCTCGATGGTATTCGTGGTGCTTCTTCTTCTAGGTTTATCTTTACTTATTTTTCCCTTCTCTTTGGGCTACTAACATCTCCTTTACAAGACATCCTAGACGAGAACTCAATAATAGTAATCAATGAGATTATCAATTCAAGTTACATCATACATTTTCGATTTCCCAAAATTTTGGCACACAGTTCATCACATCCAACATCATGTGTTATTCTTAATGAAATATTACTCAAGTAATTGTGCCCAAGTGTATTAAATGTAAATCATTAGGACTTCTCTTTACTTTAGTCCTCCCATTGTTCTTTCAACATTATACCCAAACACAAACAAGGGCATCTTAGCCACTGTACTTGTAAACTCTCTGTCCTTGCTATCCCATAGCCCTTATACGCATCATGCGTCTCTGTTGGCTCAATATAATCTCCTTTTCTGTGTAGCCATGCCATTTGTATATCTCTCATATGCAAAAATGGGGCAGCCAATAATCATATGACCATAATCAACTACCACTATTTAAGTTATGTCTTCCCTCAAAATCCATTTATGTTATTACATAACTCGATGAGTTGCTAAGGAATTGGAATACTTGATGAAGGCAACATTCAAATTCCTTGTGAAAAATACAATCATATGACCATATTTTAAGCATTCATCAAGCCTTGCTATTTCCATGTCAAATGCCATTATATGCTATACTTGAATTACACTTAAAGTGAAATAAGGCATACCTGTAAATACCCCAGGTAATTCTGGCGATCCTCTTATGTCATGAAGATCACATTGCCTACTTCTTGTATTGGTGGTCTCTAGCGTGGGAATTGACAAGTCCTAGGTAGGTGCCAATCTTGCCGCAGTTGTAGCACTTCTCACATGCCTTAGACTGGGTGATAGAGGGCATGGCCCTATGTGGCGTAACCTGACGTACAGAAGCTATAGGTTGAATAAGTGATGGGTTGCTGGATGCTAGTCTAATGAGCTGTAGAGCAGGGGGTGATGATAGATGAACTCAGAAAACTGCACCCAGAATGGCTTGGTAGTAGGGCGGTTATCTGTATAACTAGAAGCCCTCTTTTGACTTTGGTAGTTTTGCCTATACCTACCTTCTACACTTTTTGCCTCTTATATGGCATCGCTGTATTCTATCAGCCTCATGGATTCCACCACAACCTTTAGATCCCCTCTTAAACCCTGCACAAACCTCTTTAGTTTTAATTCTTCATCTCTCATGGCAGCTGGAGAGAAGTAGAACAACTCTTCAAATTTCTGTTGATATCAATCTACTGTAAGGGGACCCTGGGTAAGGTTGAGGTACTCTACTTCCTTTCTATCCTAAAAGTTTTGGGGAAAGAAATTTTGAAGAATGCATCCTTAAATATTTGCCAAGTGATCTCCCCATGGTACTTTTGTAGGGTGGGCTGGATCCCTTTCCACCAGTCATATGGTACACCCTCCAATTAAGTGGCATACAAGAGCTTCTAGGCTTCTGAACACATGAGTGTCTCCAAAGCCTTGTCCATGGCCTCCATCCAAATGGTAGACTGCATGGGGTTTGTACCTACCCCGGTGAACTTCAGTGACGTCATCATCTAAGAATATTTCATTACTCTAACACCATCGATGGGGGCTTGAGCTGCCACTCCTGCCATAGTAAGATTAGTCTGCTACTGAGGAGATAGAATGTCCCTAGATGGAGGTGGAGTCCCACCAATTAAGGTCTGCCCAGCTATAATAGGTTCTGGGGGTATTCCGACAGTTGACAATGGTACCCACCCTTGTCTAAGGGCTGTCACCAAATCCATGAAAAACTACTGTTGGGTTTCTTGATTGTCCCGTTGCTCTTGTGCTTGCTTGGCAGCTTGTAATTTCTCTTATTCTTCTAAGAGTTCTTTCTTCTTTTTCTCCCAAGTTTGGACCAACCTATCCATCGCAACATTTATATCTGCTGCGATGAGCACAGGAGGTACCGGTGGAAGATTCTATGGCAGCGGTGGTGTGGGAGTGGTGGTTACCTCATTGCCAACTTCCCTAGTAGTTGGGCCGAAGTGTACTTTCTATACCTGTGTGCTTCGTCGGGGAGGCATTGCTTGCCTCTTTGTGTAATGAACAAGCTCTGAAATAAAAATTTTCATGCCCTAAATTAATACAAGCAATTAGTGGTTAGCCGATGAAAATTCCACATTTGATCATGCACGGGGTGGGAAGACAACATTTGTACACCCAAGGTTAAATTAAGTCATCCCAATAATCCAAGGAGTACAATAATATGTCCCATGCAAGCATAAGTCTCAAAATTTAGTTTCTAAAGTTGCAGGGCACACATATCAATTTAGAATGACACTGTTGTATTAACTAAGTGATAACCTTAGGGTAGGGCACTAAATTGATTAACACACTAGATCTTTAATTGGGGTACCCCCAATTTATAAGAATTTAAGCCTTATGTAAAGAGGTAGGGTGGCCTAGCAAAAATCTCCATTTAAAATAAGCCAAAATATTCTCCTGTCATCAATTTCATTCCCTACATTGCCATTTCACTTCATCCTTAGGGTTCTTTTTATTACTACCCATGTAACGGGAGGGAATCCCATGCACAATAAATTACAACACCCTATGAAGCCCCATCATGCAGATACTACTACCCTGATGGTTAGAATGGGTTGTCTAAGCAGGCCTAGCAGGGTTTTTGTTATCACCCACTAGAGTATGAGTGAATCCTTACACCCTAACACCCAATCAGTCATGGGGAACTCCCCATTTTTGGTTTTACCTTAATGGCTGGCAACACTGGTCAACCCATCGGTTTGCTTGAGTCCTGGAGTTTGCCGAACTCATACGCTTGCCCACTTAGTGCATCACGTACCAAAAATTCACATTTGCAATGGCCGGATGCATAGTCAATTAGAATCGATTATACCCATGCTCTAACATTGGGCACCTCATGCATAATTTTCGGTCCCTTTGTTGCTAACCGTATAGTGGTCAGGTGCATACAATTAAATAATCTAAGATAATTTCCTCATCCAGGATTCCAGCCATATGGGTGGCCAAATGGAATGCTTGTCTAGCTGGGGCTTTCCCTTTGGTTTCCCTTTGGTATGACTTTGACTCTTTAATGGAATATTACTAACACTTTTATGGATGTTAGTTCATAGCCTATTTATGTGGTGCACCCCAAACTGGGTGGTCACATTTTCATTGGCTTAGGTGCACCCATTAGAGAGATTAGCCCGTTGGGGTTCGCTTGGAGTTGGCCAATGGTGGTGGCACCATGCACTATTACCATCATTTCCATTATATCTTTAGCCATCACCATTAAAATAGGGGGCAAGGGCCTTACAATCCAATTGTTCACCTGAAAGTTACCATCCCTAGGTAAGTCATAATCCCATAACACCATCCCCGCTCATTCATTGGGGTGTTGGTTGAGTAAATTTGGGCTGCTGACCCCCAATTTATAAGAAGCAGACCAGGAGAATTTAGAGATTTCTTGCCTTTGCTTAATTGACCACTTACAACATGTCCATTATTTATTATTTGTGATAATTTGCTAGGGTGCTCATTCTCACTACCGACCCTAACAATGGTCCAATTGGCCCATTTACATTAGCGAGCAATACATAATTTATGCCTTTGTTTATCCATGAATTGAATTTCCACTCCACCATAATTTGGTGGAATTAATTCCCTTCTATTGTATGACTTGTTTAGAACCATCCATAGTAAGATCGCGGTCACCTCATCATAGGGCTAACAGGGCTACTAATTTGGTCCTTAAAGTCCACTCACATGGTTTGGGGTACTTAAGAGTGAAAAATATTTTCCCACTTCATCTGAGTTACATTTATGCAAACCCGCTTAACTTAGTCTGGCACATGTTCATCTTGGTTCCATCCAGAGGTGGATTTATCCCTCTGATCCCCAATTTATAAGGATCAGACCAAGGTTATTATAGACTCCTTTCCCTGGGCAGGGGTGCTATTCCATTATACTAATGAGCATTACTTGACCTTGCCCATTAATATCTATCACCATCATATTTGATGGTAGCTGGTGATTGTCATCCCTAAGGAGAAGCGATAAATCCATCATCAGTCTACCATGAACCTTATGGTCACTTTTATAAACTGGTTCTCTTTGTCATGCCTCTTACTGATTACTTCGATTTGTCAGTCATACTAACTCCCATTTTAACTCCCTTTTAATAGGTGACATGGCGTTTAAGAGAGTCATTAATCCTTTGGGGCAGGGTTCTGATGAGCATGCGTTCACCTATTATGCTATTCGTACATCGAGACCACTTGCAGCTAGACAGACTTCAAGGCCATCTGCTGACCTAGGAGATACCTCCAACACCTACACCCACTAGTGGATCTCAGCTATCTCTTATTATGGATGCCCCTTCTTCATTTACACCACAGATCGTGTTTTAGCCTTCTACCTTACCGAGTGAACCTCAACAGACAGACTAGTGATCATCTCTTTGGTTTTTGTTTACTTTTCTTTCAACTTGATATGTACATAGGGTAACTGTTCGAGGTATGGACCGTACCCTACTCCTTTTTACTTCTTACGTACACTTATTTTCCTTCTTATATTTTGTCAGATACTTGTATCTTTCTTTCTTTTATTTGGAATTGATACTTGATCATGGGATAACAACCCGGGTTATGGGCCACATCCTAATTTTTGTACTTAAAATTGAATACATATATACACACAACTTTTTCTTTTGTTCGTAGTTCATATTGTGCATTATTGTCTTTCATTAGTTCTTATAATTTGGTGTACCTAACTTACTGTTTTCCCTACTTACTACCTATTGGTTCATAAAGCTTTTAATTATCTTAGGCATCTGTTTCGACACATGAAAATGCATGTGCAGGGGAAGTCTATAGGTAGAGTCAGAGTGGTTGTGCTTTGATACCAGTGTTGTTACAACCCATTCAGGAGAATTGGGTATGATATCTGAGTCATACAAGAGATAACTCGAATCTTCCAGTGATCGATAACCAAAATGATTAACCAGTAAACCCCACAATCTACACAAATAATATCCATAATAATCAATAATAATTAATAATTATTGTAGCGGAATAATAAGAGTTGCAGCGGAATCATAATAGAAAATAAATGCTTCTAATGTTGTCATTACATAATAAGTCTGTTATGTCTTATAAACCATTTTACAAGTAATATTCATATTACATATACCCCATACTAAATAATTAGAGTAAATCTGAATAAAATACTGTAAATAGACCAAGCCACATTTATCTACAGACATCAAAATCATGGAAGCGAGGCACTGATGCGTGTCGAGCACTCAAATTAAATTACCTTACTTTGAAACGTAGATAGTAGCAAGTAAGAGTCGAACCCACAAGGATTGTATGATCAAGATTAAAATGTTTAATTAACCTAAAGAGAGAAAAAAAAATAAATGAAAAAAAAATAAGACTCAAAAAGTAACCAATTGTTGTACTAAAACAGATTATAATTAATCTTATTAGCACAACTTCATTGGTTATTCTATGTATGGAGGGGGGGGGGTATGTTCGCAGTAGAAAAGAACAGTAATTAATTATCTAAAATACAAGAATAAAGAGCAAGGTAATACAAATATCAAAGATTAAACCAATAAGAGAAAACTTCGGTCAAAAGGATACTTACACCATCTTTATAAACTTGTTCATCGACATAAAGGATAATCAATTCCAATTGAATAATCAATCAAGAAAATTAGGACTAGGCCTAAAATCCTTAGTCTTTCCTTATGATTGGTCTATTAAAAGATAGCTTATTAATAACACCCTTACTCTTAAATCAATCTCAAGACTAGGCTCTCGATTTGATTCAGGAATAACAATAACAATTGGAAAGACGATTGAAATTAAACGTTAAGCACACACCAGCGTGGTTTAATTATTTTAATCTGATTTCTCCTAGAAATATAACATTAACTTGTCCATTAACATCAATTCCCATTGCCACTGACATAGAATCAATTGATAGCAATTCAATTCTAATATAACAATTGATTAAATAAATAAATCAATTAGTAGTACTCCTAATCAACCCATTCATCAATCATTATACACATAAATTGGAAGAAAAACAAATATTCAATTAAAAATCAATAAATAAAAACAAGTCTCACAAGTTTACAATGATGGCTTCAGCTCCGTCTAACCAAAGATAAGAAAGTTAGCCACACATGACTTCTTCAAGAACACAAAAGAAAGAGAGTTGTTCTTCAGCCATTGTCTTCTTTCTCAATCACTCTTGAATGCTCTTTACATAGGCTTTACAGTGTTTAAATAGCCAAAATACAAGACTAAAATTGGTATGCCTAGATTTGACAACCTTATTACATGGAAATAAAAATTAAACAAAATCTTCGTTCCTAGATTAGATGAAAATCATTCCATTATTAAACAATTTTTACCCCCAAATCTATCAAATTTTGTAAGATTCCATAGTTGTGTATATTCTCCTCAAGATTTTCAATAATCAATCAAGGCCTTCCAATAGTGAACCTTCCGTGTGTAGCAACCTTCCTTCTCTGGTTTAGATTTGGATCAATTTTTCAGATTAGATTTTAAAACCACTTTTGGAAGCCCAAACGAACTCTTTCCATGTCAGAATCCTACATGAAATTCAAAACGTTATTATTAAGAGTGCTAGAATTTTCATCTTTTATTAATTAATTAACAAGATTTCTAAAATATACCAAACTCATAAAATAAATTCTATTAAGCTCAATAAGGTATAAAACACCCTAAAAATTATAATGCAAAAGGACTAAAAAAATATAAAATTATACACTTATCAGGCACTGACTCAGGTCCCATAAATGTAGTCTTTACAGGTATAGCCCTCGACATGACTCCTCAGTAGACCTCCACCAAGAGAAATGCATTAACATCAACAGGATCCATAGTAGTAGATATAGTAGAGGTACCTGCAATCAAAGCTAAAAAGGGATTCGATATCGAGGGGTGACCTCCCATCCTAGCTCAGTGAGAAGTCAGGTATCCAATTCAATCCTATGCAATAATTTATGAATGCAGTACAGAAGCAAATAAATAAGCAATTTTGAGTGGCAATCAAATGTGTATGCAATCATGGTCAGCCTATACCCTAGCTCAACCGACAGTCATTGATCTTGAGTTAGACCCAAATAATCAGTGACAACCCTGATCCCGAGGTAGACCCATGAATCTGTAAGATTTGTGCGTGTAAAATTTGAGGACAAATTTTTTTTAAGGGTGGTGGAGTTGTAGGACCCGCATGCCACGAACCCGATCTAATCTT